>QJPP01003717.1:0-19259 GCA_003996215.1 Jaltomata sinuosa
AGAAGCTCCAGGATCTGTTAGCTAAGGGGTTTATTAGACCTAGTGTGTCACCTTGGGGTGCTCCTGTTCTCTTCGTGAAGAAGAAGGATGGGTCGATGCGTATGTGTATTGATTATCGGAAGCTGAATAGGTGACAGTGAAGAATAGGTATCCGATGCCGAGGATTGATGACTTGTTTGACCAGCTTCAGGGTTCAATCGTGTTTTTGAAGATTGATTTGAGGTCCAACTACCATCAGTTGAGGATTAGAGCGGAGGACATCCCTAAGACAGCATTCAGGACACGTTATGGCCATTATGAGTTCCTGGTGATGTCCTTTGGGTTGACTAATGCCCCCGCAGCCTTTATGAACTTGATGCACAGGGTTCTTGGCCCGTATTTGGACTCATTTGTGATAGTTTTTATAGACGACATCTTGGTATACTCGCGTAGTAGTAGATAGCATGAGCAGCACTTGAGGGTTATACTCCAGACTTTGAGAGATCATCGGCTTTATGCCAAGTTCTCAAAGTGCAAGTTTTGGCTTGAGTCAGTTGCATTCCTAGGGCACGTGGTGTCTAAGGATGGGATTAAGGTTGATCCGGGAAAGATTTCAGCGGTTTGTGAGTGGCCTAGACCTACTACTGTTACTGAGGTTCGCAGCTTTATTGGGTTAGCAGGTTACTACAGACGGTTCATTGAGGGATTTTCTTCCACAGCAGCACCCTTGACTATGCTGACTAGGAAGGATGTCCCATTTCAGTGGTCGGATCAGTGTGAGGATAGCTTCTACAGGCTTAAGGCCTTATTGACTTCAGCTCCAGTTTTGACTTTGACGGTTGAGGGTCAGAGCTTCTCTGTGTACTGTGATGCTTTTGGGGTTGGTCTTAGTTGTGTGTTGATGCAGTAGGGTCGAGTAATAGCATATGCGTTGAGGCAGTTGAAAGTTCACGAGCGTAACTACCCCACTCATGACTTAGAGTTTGCGGCGGTAGTTTTCGCGCTCAAGATCTGGAGGCATTACCTATATGGAGTTCACTGTGAGATCTTCACCGATCACTGTAGTCTTTAGTATATCACGAGTCAGCGAGAGTTGGACTCGAGACAGAGGAGATAAGTCGAGTTACTGAAGGACTATGACTTCACGATTCTGTATCATCCGGGCAAGGTAAACGTGGTAGCGGATGCCTTGAGCCGGAAGGCAGTGAGTATGGGTAGCCTAGCTTCTCTTTCAGTGTTAGAGCGACCGTTGGCCTGGGAAATCCAGTCCTTGGCTAACCGTTTGGTTAGGCTTTACTTGTCGGATCCTAGCAGAGTTCTCGCCAGTGTTGAGGTTCGTTCTACTTTGATTGATTATATTTAGAGCCGTCAGTTTGAGGATCAGCAGTTGTGTGACCTTCGTGATCGGGTTGTTCAGGGTGAGACCAGCCAGGCTACTCTATATTCAGATGGGGTTCTGAGGTTTGATAGTCGCCTTTGTGTTCCGAGGATTAGTGATTTGATCCAGTTGATACTTCATGAGCCACATTGCAGTAGACACTCCATTCACCCTGGCACAGCAAAGATGTATAGACACTTGAGACAGCTTTACTGGTGGAGTGGTATGAAGCGGGATATAGTGGATTTCGTATCTCGGTGCTTGAACTGCCAGCAAGTTAAGTTCAAGCACATGAGACCTGGTGGTTTGATGCAGCGACTTCCCATTCCTTAGTGGAAGTGGGAAGGGATTACTATAGACTTCGTTGTTAGTTTGCCTTGTACTTCTCATGGGTTTGATTCCATATGGGTGATTGTTGATAGGCTGACTAAGTCAGCATATTTCTTGTCGGTTAAGACTTCTTATGGTGCAGAGAGGTTAGCTCATATCTACCTTCGTGAGATTGTTCGATTGCATGGGGTCCCAACTTCTATTATTTCAGACCGTGACACTCAGTTCACATCTCAGTTCTGGAGGGCTATTCAGTGAGATTTGGGTACAGAGGTTCATCTTAGTACCGCTTTCCACCCTCAGACAGATGGCCAGTCCGAGAGGACCATTCAGATTCTGGAGGACATGCTTCGGGCCTATGTTCTTGAATTTGGAGGTTCATGGGATCAGTTTGTTCCCTTGGCAGAGTTTTCTTATAATTACAGCTTCCATTCGAGTATCGGCATGGCACCTTTTGAGGCTTTATATGGCAGGCATTGCAGATCACCGGTAGGTTAGTTTGATGGTTTTAGTTCTGGACCACAGAGCACAGATCTCCTTCGATATTCCTTAGACCGAGTCCGAGTGATTCAGGACAGACTTCGGGCAGCTCAGAGCAGGCAGAAGAGTTATGCTAATCCTAGGCTTCGTGCCTTGGAGTTTAGTGTCGGTGACTTTGTGTTTCTCCGTGTATCGCCCTTGAAGGGCGTGATGAGATTTGGTAGGCGGGGCAAGCTTAGCCCCAGGAACATAGGGCCGTTTGAGATTCTTCAGAGGGTTGGTAGCGTTGCCTATCAGTTAGTCTTGCCTCCGATGTTTTCAGCTATACATCATGTATTTCATGTTTCGATGTTGCGTTGGTATGTCCTAGATGAGTCTGATGTGTTGCAGTGGGATTCAGTTCAGTTGGGTGAGGGTTTAGCCTTTGTTGAGGAGCCGGCATCTATTTTGGCCAGAGATGTCAGGAGATTGAGGTCTCGAGAGATCCCGGTTGTTAATGTTCAGTGGAGGCACCGTCCAGTCGAGGAGACTACCTGGGAGACCGAGAGATATATGCGAGATCAGTATCCACAGCTATTTTAGCCTTCAGGTACCCCCTTGACCTTGACTTTCGAGGACGAAAGTCCTTTTTAGTAGTGGGTGATGTAATGACCCTTCCGGTTATTTCCACGTATACGTTTTCCTTGAACCGTTAGAGCTTGTTTGTAGCACCCCCAAGTCATTTAAGGCTCGTCAGGACTGGTATTTTGATGTCGGGTTCATTTGTTTGGTCGCATTTTAAGTTTTGAAGTCAAGCAAGTTGGCAAAAGTTATCGTAAGTTCTTTAATAAATTTTCTGAACTTTGGGTAAAATTTCTCGGAGCTTTTCTCTCAATATATAAAGAGTTAGAAGTCCCCAGAAATACCATATCGAAGGTCTACGAGTCTAGTTTCCAATGCATAAAACCTCACGTCCAACTGATCTTGGAGTAAAAAGTTATGACTGTTTTACCGCGAACTGTCTGGCAGAAACCGGGTTGCGAACCGGGTCGGGTCAAAACCAATTTAAAGCCTCAACTTCACGTTTTAAAACGCCATTTCAGTTCTGAAACAGTGAGAAAACATAAGGGAGGGTTCCAAGAGAGTTCTTGAGTATCAAAATTGTGCGATGGTGAATTGCGAGCCTAAGTTTGAGAATTTATTAACATCGCGTGTATTTGAAAATATTTTATTTGAATGTTGAATTTGGTAAAAAGTTATATTATTATTACCTTTTTAAAATATTTTAAAAGTTTATGAAAAATATTTTTGTTACGATATAATGGTATATGTATATATTTTATAAGGTGTTTGTACATTGTAATATTTTAACGGAGATATAAAATTTAGTTATGTTGAAATTTATTATTATAATATAGTAGGTTTTATTTGAAATGACTTTCTATTAATTATGGTATATTCAAAAAATTATATTTATTATACCACGAATTTATGCAATACCCGAGTACGTACGTAGCATGGATCCACCTATCAATAATTAGATAAGGGGAGGTGTGGTGTTGACACACACCCCCCCACGTGGAAACCAATTGTTGTGGCAGCAGGTATACCTAAGTGGTGTGACAAAAATTGTCACCTTATAATGATTAACTAGACCACTTTAATCAATCATATTCCTAAAAACTCCATTTGTTTTGCTGAAGCTTGGCTAAAGGAGTAAATCCTCTCCACTCACTTTATATATAGCATCCATATCAATCTTGTATGCGGAGAAGGGGAATTCAAGTAGGAAAAATATTTTGATGACATATTGGGTCACCGAGAGCAAGTTAATTATCCACTTCAAGTTATTCAAGCCCGAATTCGAGTTAATTTCATTTCGGAGCTTTTTCGAAGAGGTTCAAGCTTGTCATCGGACGACAGGTAGGTTACGGTTTATTTTCCCTAGACTCCACATATATAGGATAAAATTGTATTAATGGGCATCCTTGGGTTGGGTTTATTAGGTCGGTACCACAGACCTCGATCGCTTTATTCATGTCCTCCTACTTTTGTTCCTCCGTTGCTTGTAGTACTTGCCGATATATTTTATTTACCCTTGTGGTCCTGTGAGGCCTTGTTGACTCTGGAACATAGAAGGTGGGATTTTGGTAATGTCCGCGAGTCCCGGGCATAGAATTATCCTTCTAGGCTGGTTATGCTTGCTGAGTAGTTGTGGGCCTGTGCAGGGTCGATAGGTTGATTGTGAGCTGCTGGGCAGCTATTGTGTGTGATCATACCATTTCCATGCATATAAAAAGGTTTTATCCATGTTTTACTACGGTTTGGCTTCGGGCCTACTGGCACTATTTTCTAAACCTTGCATGGCCCCGGGGGCCCGTTTTTGATAGAAATGATTTGGAAATGGTTTGATTCAACTTGTGAATATTCCTGGGTAAAAGAAAGTAAAATTATGTTTTAAATCACCAGTTTTACGATTAACGCTAGACTAGGCAGGGCCGGGGTGCTAGTTGAGTTTTCTTGCTACTTGAGATGATTTTTAGCCTCGGTCGGACCGAGCACCTGAGATGACTTTCTACTGTTTAGACCCGGTTATGCCCGGGCACCCTTGGAGGGGATTTTGAGATATTTTCCTACTACTTTAGTCCTGGACAGGGTCTGGGCATGCATATTCAAGACTGGGTCTCTATCTTGAACCTGGACTTGCTTCCGGACGACATGTTTGATACTGAGTTTTAGTATGGGGTCTGGGACCTCCATGGACCTTGCCATCCGGGCCAGGGGCTGCGGGTTGCGTGTGTCGTAGGAAGGGTATACGGTGGAGTAGAGGTATACGGGCAGTGTCCTTCCATGGAACCTACCTGTTGGGCCCGATCGGCACCGGAGGAGGTACATACAAAGATACCATTTCACTTGAGATCTTCATGCATCATATCATTCATTGTTTGAGGCTCCACCCTTGTTTGTTATTTGTTGTTTGTTGATTGTACGCTCCGGTAGTATGGGATGCCGGAGGGTTTTTTTCACTTGTTTGTGTTCCTCGGTTGTATGGGCGGCGGGGGGACTGTAGGTAGACTCTTGCTATTTACTTACAGAATTGTTCCCTGTTACGGTTAAGTATGAAATTGGTTAGTGCTAGACTGTTAGTTTCTGGATTTGAGATTGATATGGTTAGTTGAGTTTGATTCATGTCCCTGAGCATGTCTATCATTACTCTTTCCCTCTTCTTACACTTGAGTTTACCGGTATATCGTCCATTTCGTAAACTTATTATGTATACACTGTTATTGCAAGGACCCCAGGTGCGTTATTTCTTACTTTCACCTGTGCCTATGGTGTATATACTCGGCTTACTAGCCTCACATGTGGTTTTGTTGATTTCCCTCTGGGCTAGTTCATGTGTACCTTTTATTGATCTCTGTGACTACTTGTTTCTATTCTGTCTGTTACTACGCTTTTATCATATATGTGCCCAGTCGACCTATGATACCTATTGGGTACCTTATTTTTCGCATTTGGTGCTCACCCTACCCCCTGCATCTTTGGGTGCAGATCCTAGTGTGGGCCATCGCCATTAGATCACTGCGATTCATGCTTAGATATCTGTTGGGGACTACTCTGGACTGAGGGTGAGCTCTTGGCGATCGGAGCTTAGCTTTAGTTTATCTTTTACTTCATATACTCTATTACCATTCAGAGACATCTGTATATATTGTTTTGGATTATTTGCACTCCATGTATGTAGTTTAGATCTATACTATGATACCAGGTCTTGGGGTTTGGTTTAGTTTCCGTATATGTATATATATATATCCTTGTTATCTATTCTCTTCGTCTTGTTCCCTTATTTGTTAGATAGTAGCCCATTACTAACTGTCCTGGGCTACGGGGATTGGTTCACCTACCGGGGGTTGTAGGTGCCATCATGACTGAGGAATCGGGTCGTGACATATTTATTGGCACGCGTTGGTTCGGAGGGGTAAACGTGGGCTTTTTGGATTTCAAACGTGGTCCGAAACGGGATATAGGGATTTTTTGGTTTTTTCGTGTATTATAGTCCATGGATTTTGTGTGATATGTGCGTCTGGTGGTATTTTAGCCAAAAATTTTCGTTGGCGTCAGTGACGACCTATTTAATGGCGCACCTTGGTTCGGAGGGGCAAACGTGGACTATTTGGATTTTAAACGTGGCCCGGAACGGGAAATAGGGATTTTTTGGTTTTTTCGTGTGTTAGTCCATGGATTTTGTGTGATATGTGCGTCCGGCGGTATTTTTGGCCGAAGTTTTTCGTGGGCATCCGTGACGACCTATTTAATGGCGCGCGTTGGTTCAGAGGGGCAAACGTGGGCTTTTTGGATTTCAAACGAGACCCAGAACAGGAAATACGAATTTTTTGGTTTTTTCGTGTTTTATAGTCCGTGGATTTTGTGTGAGATGTGCGTCCAGCGGTATTTTGGCCGAATATTTTCGTGGGCATCTGTGAAGACCTATTTAATGGCGTGCGTTGGTTCAAAGGGGCAAACGTGGGCTTTTTGGATTTCAAACGTGGACTGGAACGGGAAATAGGGATTTTTCAGTTTTTTGTTTGTTATAGTCCATGAATTTTGTGTGAGATGTGCGTCCGTCGGTATTTTGGCCGAAATTTTTCGTGGGCATCCATGACGACCTATTTAGAGTAACCCGGCTGGTCTCACCATGAACAACAAGATCACAAAGGTCACACAACTGCTTATCCTCAAACTGACGGTTCTGAATCTTATCAATCAAAGTAAAACGAACCTTAATGGATCCCGTACACTTATCTATTTATTGAATCAACATTCTAAGCTTCTAGTTACGAAAAGTTGTATTTTTCGATAACTTGTAGTAGTTTCTTATTCGATTTGGATATGGTTGTTGTTCCTGCAAGGAGTAAGGTTGTTAATCTTGGGATATTGAATATTTTTATCAAGGAATATCTCCCCTATGACCCGCATTCGTTATTCTATGTTCTAGTATTATTTTATGGATTTCTGAGCCACGAAGTGGCATTTTGGATTTGTGGCTTTGGACAGACCCTTTATCTTGTTATGTTTGGTTATTGTTGTGGTGTTCTGGTTGTGGTATGGTGCTGGAGGGATTGGAAAATTATGCGATTTTTTTTGGGATCGCATACGATAGTGATTGGATTGGCCAACATGAAGTACGCCTTGAAATAGTGCCTCGGGAGCTCGTCGCTCCTTTGAGATGTGGTTAACATATTATTGTTGGACTTAGCTGCCATTTATTATTGTTATTGGCCTCATTTTTTGTTTTGGAGTTGGCTGGTCGTGAGTGTGACGTTAACAACTTATCAAATGGCTATGGCTCGTTCTTGCAGCCTCGTCGATTCTAGCAATTGTTCCATTACCTTGGTTGGTCAGCCTTCATAGAGACGTATTTGGGGCTTCAGTTGAAAGTATTTGTTTTGTGTGATTCAGAGCTTCCCAGAGCAGTTTGAGTCTTGACGACATCGTTCCCGCAGCTAGTCATCGGATGACAGGTAGGTTATGGTTTTCCCCTATCTAGACTCTGCGTATATAGGCTATAACAACATTAAATAGCATCCTTGGATGGGTTGTTATAGGTTGGTACCCCAGACCTTGTCCGCCTTTCGTCCGTCTATTTCATACGTTGTTTGTAGTATTCGTGTAGTATTGTATATTACCTTTGTGGTCTTGTATTGACTCTGTAACATAGATGGTGAGTTATTTGGGGAATGTCCGCGAGACCCGGACATAGAGATGATCCTTTTAGGCTGGTTATGTCTGCTGAGTAGCTGTTGGGCCTGTGCAAGGCTGATAGGAGTTGTTGTGAGCCGTTGGGCTACTTTTATATTTGTGTGCGAGCATATCATCCATGAAAAAGGCTTTCCCCTGCATGTTTTACTACAGTTTTGGTTGCGAGCCACTACCGACAGTTTTCCTAAATTTGCATAGCCCTGGGGCCCATTTTTGGTACTGTTGATGATAGAAAAGGGGATTTTTGGATGTTTTCGCACTATTTTTATTACTAGTATTAGTCTCTGCAGGGCAGAGCACCAGACTTGATTTTATTACTGATACTAGTCTCTGCGGGGTAGAGCACCAGACTTGAATTTATTACTGATACTAGTCTCTGCGGGGCGGAGCACTAGACTTGATTTACTACAGTTTTAGACCCGATTATGCCGGGGCACCCTTGGAGGGGGTTTTGAGGCATTTTCTACTACTTTAGTCCTGGACAGGGTCTGGGCATGCATATTCGAGACTGGGTCTCTATCTTGATCCCGGACTTGCTTTCGGATGACATGTCTTGATATTGAGTTTTAGTATGGGGTCGGGGACCTCCATGGACCTTGCCACTCTGAGCCTGGGACTTCGGGCTGCGTGCGCCGTAGGGAAGGGTATACGGTGGAGTAGAGGTATACAAGCTGAGTCCTTCCATTGAACCTGCCTGCTGGGCCTAATTGGCACCGGAGGAGGTACATACAGAGGTTCTATTTCACATCATTTCATATCATGCATTGGATTCCACCTTTGTTTGTTGTGTGTTCAGTGTACGCTCTGGTAGTATGGGATGCCGGAGGGTTTGTTTTCACTTGATTGTGTTCCTCGGTTGTATGGGCGGCCGTTGGGACTGTAGGTAGACTATATTTACTCCTGTTTTTACTTAGAGCTTGTCTTGGCACCCGGTTCATGAAAGATTAGTGATGGCTAGCCTGTTGAGGCTTTGGCTGTGGTATTTTTGATTATTGAGAGGGCTTTAGAGTCCTATCTTATTGAAGAACTTTTGTGTGGCCTTCTGAGCAGAGTGTGAGACTCTGGTTCTATTCTTGTGGGAAGCTGAGTGGTATCTCTCGGTTATTGTGACCTAGTTATTTCATCCTAGGGTTGTACTTCTGAGGTGATTCCCTGGTTATGCTATTATATGATTGGATTGGTGTTATGATTTCCTTATACTGGTTGATTCCATTTTGAGTATGTTAGACTGCTCTCCATCTTTTTCTTCCAAGTGAGGTTATCGGTATACCACTATTTTCTCAATCCTCTCTCTACTTACTTATATTGTTGTGCAAGGAATCCAGGTGCGTTCTCCTTTCCTTCACCTGTGATTCTGTGTAATTGTATCTCTGTGCTAGAATTTTTTACATGAAGCTTTTGGTTATGGATGATCTGTGCTAGCTCCTTGTGCCTTGCTCATTGCCTCAGTGACTGCTTTCTTGCTATCTGTTACTTACTACTTTTATATCTTATATGCGCTCAGTCGGCCTATGATACCTACTGAGTACCCGTGGTTTTGGTGCTCATACTACACTTCTGCACTTTTTTTGTGCAGATATTAGCTGAGCTTTCGCCGTTGATCACGTTGGAGACTCGTGCAGCTTTTGGATCTTTGAGACTAGGGGGAGCGCCTGACGGTCAGGGCTTGTCTACATCTCATCTGTTGTACTGTTGCTCCTTGTACTTTCGGAGGTAATTTATGTTGTATTTTGTTACTACTAGCACTTGTATCCTATTAGAAGCTTCTGTACTATTGATACCAAGTCTTGGGGTTGGTATAGTTTCCTTTATGTATTTATATTCTAGTTTTGCTTTCGCTTATTTCTGCTTGCTGGTGCGTTTTGGTTAGGTAGTAGCCCATTACTAGCCGTTCTGGGCTACGGGAATTGGTTCGCCTACTGGGGATTGTAGGTGCCATAATGACTTGAGAAATCGGGTCGTGACAGGTATTTTGGCCAAAAATTTTCGGGGGTGTCCGTGACGACCTATTTAATGGTGCGCGTTGGTTTAGAGAGGTAAACGTGGGCTTTTTGGATTTCAAACGTGGTCCGGAATGGGAAATAGGGAATTTTTGGTTTTTTCGTGTGTTATAGTCTATGGATTTTGTGTGATATGTGCGTCTGGCGGTATTTTGGCCAAATTTTTTCGTTGGTGTCCGTGACGACCTATTTAATGGCGCGCGTTGGTTCGGAGGGGAAAACGTGGGCTTTTTGGATTTCAAACGTGGCCGAAAATGTCAGGACCCAATTTCTCGGTCATGATGGCACCTAAAACCCCCCAGTAGGCGAACCAATTCCCGTAGCCCAGGATAGTTAGTAATGGGCTACGATCTAACAAGTAAGCGAAGAATAGTTTAATAAGCAAAAGTAAGGGGGAAAGATGAAGAGAATAGATAATAGGAATGCATATATACATATGCGGAAACTAAACCAAACCCCAAGACCTGGTATCCTAGTATAGAGCCAGAACTACATACATGGAGTGCATCGATCCAAAACAATATATACATATGTCTCTGAATGGTAATAGAGTACAAAAAGCAAAAGATAAACTAAAGCTAAGCTCCGATCGCCAAGAGCTCACCCTCAGTGTGAAGTAGTCCCAACAGATCTCCAAAAATGAATCACAGCGATCTAGCGGCGATGACCCATGCTAGGATCTGCACCAAAAGATGCAGGGGGTAGGGTGAGCAACAAATGCGAAGCATAAGGTACCCAGTAGGTATCATAGGCCGACTGGGCACATATAAGATAAAAGTGTAGTAACAGACATAATAGAAGCAAGTAGTCACAGAAATCAACGAAAGGTACACAGGAACTAGCCAGAGGGAAATCAACAGAACCACATGTGAGGCCAGCAAGCCGAATATATACACCATAGGCACAGGTGAAAGTAAGAAATAACGCACCTGGGTCCTTGCAATAACAGTGTATACATAATAAGTTTATGAAATGGACGGTATACCGGTAACCTCAAGTGTAAGAAGAAGAGAGAAAGAGTAATGATAGGCATGCTCAGAGACATGAATCAAACTCAACTAATCATATCAATCTCAAATATAGAAACTAACAGTCTAGCAGTAACCAATTTCATACTTAACCGTAACAGGGAACAGTTCTGTAAGTAAATAGCAAGAGTCTACCTAAAGTCCCCCGGCCGCCCATACAATCGAGGAACACAAACAAGTGAAAAAAAACCCTCCGGCATCCCATACTACCAGAGCGTACAATCAACAAACAACAAACAAGGGTGGAGCCTCAAACAATGAATGATATGATGCATGAAGATTTCAAGTGAAATGGTATCTCTGTATGTACCTCATCCGGTGCCGATCCGGCCCGACAGGTAGGTTCCATGGAAGGGCACTACCCGTATACCTCTACTCCACCGTATACCTTTCCTCCGGAACACGCAGCCCAAAGCCCCAGGCCCGGATGGCAAGGTCCATGGAGGTCCCCGACCCCATACTAAAACTCAGTATCAAAACATGTCTTCCGGAAGCAAGTCCAGGTTCAAGATAGAGACCCAGTCTCTAATATTCATGCCCAGACCCTGTCCAGGACTAAAGTAGTAGGAAAATATATCAAAACCCTCTCCAAGGGTGCCCGGGCATAACCGGGTCGAAACAGTAGAAAGTGATCTCAGGTGCTCGGTCCGACCGAGGCTAAAATTATCTCAAGTAGCAAGAAAACTCAACTAGCACCCCGGCCCTGCCGAGTCTAGCGTTAATTGTAAAATTGGTGATTTAAATCATAATTTTACTTTCTTTTACCCAAGAATATTCACAAGTTAAATCCAACCATTTCCAAATCATTTCTATCAAAAACGGGCCCCCGGGGCCATGGAAGGTTTAGAAAATAGTGCCAGTAGGCCCAAAGCCAAACCGTAGTAAAACATGGATAAAACCTTTTTATATGCATGGAAATGGTATGATAACACACAATAGCTTCCCAACAGCTCACAATCAACCTATCGACCCTGCACAGGCCCACAGCTACTCAGAAAGCATAACCAGCCTAGAAGGATAATTCTATGCCCGGGACTCGCGGACATTCCCAATATCCCACCTTCTATATTCCAGAGTCAACAAGGCCTCGCAGGACCACAAGGGTAAATAAAACATATCGGTAAGTACTTCAAGCATCGGAGGAACAAAAGTAGGCGGACATGAATAAAGCGGTTAAGGTCTGTGGTACCAACCTAATAATCCAACCCAAGGATGCCAGCTAGTACAATTTTTTCCGATATATGCTAAGTCTAGAGAGTTTAAACCATAACCTACCTGTCGTCCGATGACGAGCTTCTAGAACGACGATGTCGAAGCTCGAACCGCTCCGAAACGAAATCAAACTCAAATTCGGGCTTGAATAACTTGACGTGGATAATTGATTTTCTTTCGGGGGTCACCTTAAAATGTTTCACGGGATAACACTAGTAACACGAGTCCCATGTGATCAATTGATCGCTTGTATCCATATCTTGCACATCCTTGCTTCTCTATGGAGACTTTGATTCTCTCCTTAAATAGAATCACGTTTTTTTTTCGTATATGAAATATAATTTGCTAATTATTTCTTGAACTCTTTCTAAACAATGAACAATAAAGTGGGATCCAACTTTCCTTTTCTATTCAACTTCAACATTTATGCTCAAGAACAAATGTGAACTATAAGTTACTGGTTATCCTCTTCTCCATAACTAATAAAAAGGGTTTAAATAGTTATCTCACTTATGAACCGTAGGGACCACACCTCCCATTGCTTGAATTAATTAAGTCCTAAGTATATAACTAACAGGTGGCTATCTATACATTACTCATCACTAGCTACACATGTAATACACTCACGTGTAAGTGTGGTGTCACACTATTAATTCACCACCTAAAGTTATCCCATTATACATAAACTGCGGTAAAATTAGAATAACTTTTTGAACATATCACAATTAAAAGAAAATATTTTAAATAAAATCTACTATATTATAATAATAATTTTTAACATAACTAAATTCACTATCTCTGTTGAGATATTAATAACTTATAAAACTCTTGTAACATAAATACATACCCAAATATATCGTAACAAAAGTATTTTTCATAAATATTAAAAATATTTTAGGAAGTCGATTCAAATAAAACTTACATCAAATGGGGACACCCTATCCTCGAAAGTATTACGATACCTCGAATCAAGATCGACCTTCCCAGAAGGTCAGTTGAGGTCATACAATCGCAAATCACTATCGTAGGATTTTGATAACTCAACTCTTAGGACTCAACTCTAACACAGGGGAAATAGCCACAAAGACCAAACGAACGGCCAGGGCACCGAACCACCAGTCCCAGCAAGTCATAAATGACTTGCGGACGCTACAGGAAAGCTCTAACAGTACAAGGAAAACGTACACGTGGAAATGACCGGAAGAGTCATTACAGGAACGGGAAATAGGGATTTTTTGGTTTTTTCGTGTGTTATAGTCCATGGATTTGTGTGATATGTGCGTCCGGTGGTATTTTTGGCCGAAGTTTTTCGTGGGTGTACGTGATGACCTATTTAATGGCGCACGTTGGTTCGAAGGGTCAAACGTGGGCTTTTTGGATTTCAAACGAGGCCTGGAATGGGAAATAGGGAATTTTTGGTTTTTTCGTGTGTTATAGTCCATGGATTTTGTGTGAGATGTGCGTCCGGCGGTATTTTGGCCGAAATTTTTATGGTGGTCCGTGACGACATATTTAATGGCGCGCGTTGGTTCGGTTGAGCAAACGTAGGCTTTTTGAATTTCAAATGTGGCTTGGAACGGGAAATAGGGATTTTTCGTGTGTTATAGTCCATGGATTTTGTGTGAGATGTGCGTCCGGTGGTATTTTGGCCGAAAGTTTTCATGGGCGTCCGTGACGACCTATTTTGTAATGACCCTTCTGGTTATTTCCACGTATACGTTTTCTTTGAACCGTTGGAGCTTGTTTGTAGCGGCCCCAAGTCACTTAAGGCTCGTCAGGACCGGTATTTCGGTGTCGAGTCCATTTGTTTGGTCGCATTTTAAGTTTTAAAGTCAAGCAAGTCGGCAAAAGTTATCATAAGTTCTTTAATAAATTTTCTGAACTTTGGGTAAAATTTCTCGGAGCTTTTCTCTCAATATATAACGAGTTAGAAGTCCCCCAAAATACCAAATTGAAGGTCTACGAGCCTAGTTTCCAACGCATAAAACATCATGTCTAACTGATCTTGGAGTAAAAAGTTATGACTGTTTTACCGCGGACTATCTGGCAGAGGGTTGCGAACCGGGTCGGGTCAAAACCGATTTAAAGCCTCAACTTCACGTTTTAAAACGCCATTTCAGTTCTGAAACATTGAGAAAACATAAGGGAGGGTTCCAAGAGAGTTCTTGAGTATCAAAATCGTGCTATGGTGAATTGCGAGCCTAAGTTTGAGAATTTATTAACATCGCGTGTATTTGAAAATATTTTATTTGAAGGTTGAATTTGGTAAAAAGTTATATTATTATTACCTTTTTAAAATATTTTAAAAGTTTATGAAAAATATTTTTGTTACCATATAATGGTATATGTATTTATTTTATAAGGTTTTTGTACATTGTAATATTTTAACGGAGATAGTAAATTTAGTTATGTTGAAATTTATTATTATAATATAGTAGGTTAATTATGGTATATTCAAAAAATTATATTCATTATAACACGAATTTATGCAATACCCGAGTATGTACGTAGCATGGATCCACCTATCATTAATTAGATAAGGGGAGGTGTGGTGTTGACACACACACCCCCCACGTGGAAACCAACTGTTGTGGCAGCAGGTACACCTAAGTGGTGTGACAAAAATTGTCACCTTATAATGATTAACTAGACCACTTTAATCAATCATATTCCTAAAAACTCCATTTGTTTTGATGAAGCTTGGCTAAAGGAGTAAATCCTTTCCACTCACTTTATATATAGCATCCATATCAATCTTGTATGCGGAGAAGGGGAATTCAAGTAGGAAAAATATTTTGATGACATATTGGGTCACCGAGAGCAAGTTAATTATCCACTTCAAGTTATTCAAGCCCGAATTCGAGTTAATTTCATTTTGGAGCTTTTTCGGAGAGGTTCAAGCTTGTCATCGGACGACAGGTAGATTATGGTTTATTTTCCTTAGACTCCGCATATATAGGATAAAATTGTATTAATGGGCATCCTTGGGTTGGGTTTATTAGGTCGGTACCACAGACCTCGACCGCTTTATTCATGTCCGCATACTTTTGTTCCTCCGTTGCTTGTAGTACTTGCCGATATATTTTATTTACCCTTGTGGTCCTGTGAGGCCTTGTTGACTCTGGAACATAGAAGGTGGGATTTTGGGAATGTCTGCGAGTCCCGGGCATAAAATTATCCTTCTAGGCTGGTTATGCTTGCTGAGTAGCTGTGGGCCTGTGCAGGGTCGATAGGTTGATTATGAGCTGCTGGGCAGCTATTGTGTGTTATCATACCATTTCCATGCATATAAAAAGGTTTTATCCATGTTTTACTACGGTTTGGCTTTGGGCCTACTGGCACTATTTTCTAAACCTTCCATGGCCCCGGGGGCCGGTTTTTGATAGAAATGATTTGGAAATAGTTTGATTTAACTTGTGAATATTCCTGGGTAAAAGAAAGTAAAATTATGTTTTAAATCACCAGTTTTACAATTAACGCTAGACTCGGCAGGGCCGGGGTGCTAGTTGAGTTTTCTTGCTACTTGAGATGATTTTTAGCCTCGGTCGGACCGAGCACCTGAGATAACTTTCTACTGTTTAGACCCGGTTATGCCCGGGCACCCTTGGAGGGGTTTTTGAGATATTTTCCTACTACTTTAGTCCTGGACAGGGTCTGGGCATGCATATTTGAGACTAGGTCTCTATCTTGAACCCGGACTTTCTTCCGGACGAAATGTTTGATACTGAGTTTTAGTATGGGGTCTGGAACCTCCATGGACCTTGCCATCCGGGCCAGGGGTTGCGGGCTGCGTGTACCGGAGGAAGGGTATAAGGTGGAGTAGAGGTATATGGGCAGTGTCCTTCCATGGAACCTACCTGCTGGGCCCGATCGGCACCAGAGGAGGTACATACAGAGATACCATTTCACTTGAGATCTTCATGCATCATATCATTCATTGTTTGAGGCTCCACCCTTGTTTGTTGTTTGTTGATTGTACGCTCCGGTAGTATGGGATGCCGGATGTATTGTTTTCACTTGTTTGTGTTTCTCGGTTGTATGGGCGGCCGAGGGACTGTAGGTAGACCCTTGCTATTTACTTACAGAATTGTTCCCTGTTATGGTTAAGTATGAAATTGATTACTGCTAGACTGTTAGTTTCTGGATTTGAGATTGATATGATTAGTTGAGTTTGATTCATGTCCCTGAGCATGTCTATCATTACTCTTTCCCTCTTCTTACATTTGAGGTTACCGGTATACCGTCCATTTAGAAAACTTATTATGTATACACTGTTATTGCAAGGACCCCAGGTGCGTTAGTTCATGTGTACCTTTCATTGATTTCTGTGACTCCTTGCTTCTATTATGTCTGTTACTACGCTTTTATCTTATATGTGCCCAGGCGGCCTATGATACCTACTGGGTACCTTATGCTTCGCATTTGGTGCTCACCCTACCCCCTTCATCTTTGGGTTCAGATCCTAGCGTGGGCCATCGCTGTTAGTTCGCTGCGATTCATGCTTGGAGATCTGTTGGGGACTACTCTGGACTGAGGGTGAGCTCTTGGCGATCGGAGCTTAGCTTTAGTTTATCTTTGGCTTCATGTACTCTATTACCATTCAGAGACATCTATATATATTGTTTTGGATTATTTGCACTCCATGTATGTAGTCTGGCTCTATACTATGATACCAGGTCTTGGGGTTTGGTTTAGTTTCCGTATATGTGTATATATATATATCCCTGTTATCTATTCTATTCGTCTTTTTCCCTTATTTGTTAGATAGTAGCTCATTACTAACTGTCCTGGGCTACGGGTATTGGTTCACCTACCGGGGGTTGTAGGTGCCATCATGACCGAGGAATCGGGTCATGACAACTTGGTATCAGAGCTCTAGGTTCACCGGTGTCATCGGTATAGGAGCCAATGTCTAGTAGAGTCCTGCAGATCAGGGCGGAGACGTCCGCACTCAATCTTTGGGAGGCTACAGTGACATTTTAGGAAATTTGACTCTCTCATTGCTTTTGTGTCATGCGTGGAACCCTTGAAGTTTCTGGAAATCTCGTTTGTTCTACTTCATTCTTCTGCAGATGGTTCGTACGAGATCATTGGCATCACGCGGAGATGAGCCTCCCGCTCCACCACCAGCTCCAGCACCAGCTCCAGCACCAGCTCCAGCGCCAGCTCTAGCGCCAGCTCCAGTACCATCTCCAGTGCCCACTTCTGTGCCAGCTTCAGCCGCAGCTCAGTCTCCAGATATTCGGGGGTTACTATTACAGCTTTTGGGTATGCTTGGAGAGCGGCCTTCTGAGGTGGCGCAGACACCCGCTCAGGGGGCAGCCCTGGGTACACAGAGCTCAGGAGCGCAGCCTGCTACTATGGCTCCCCGTGCAGAGGTCATTCCGGTTCTATCGGTTGCACAGCCTCTTGCTCCTCGCCCAACTATGACAGAGTCAGAGCAGAAGGCATTGGGTAGGTTTTTGAGGTTAGCACCTCCGAGATTTGCTGGTACTTCTGTACAGGATCCACATGACTTTATTTCTACATGTGAGGAGATGTTGCATCATTTGGGTTTGTTGGAGACTCACGGGGTTGGTTATACTACCTATCAGTTAGAGGGCCCAGCGAAGTTATGGTGGAGGGCTCATGTTGCTTGTAGACCACCATCGTCACCTCCTTTGACCTGGTCTGAGTTTTATGAGGCCTTTATGGCCAAGTTCCTACCACAGAGTGATTGGGAGCATCGCAGGGAGCAGTTTACTCACCTTGTGCGGGGGTCTACGACTATCTCGGAGTATGAGACCCATTTTCATCAGCTAGCACCGTTTGGAGCTATGATCATTCCTACTGAGGCAGATAGGATTCGCAGATTTGTATGGGGTTTGAGGCCAGAGATCAGCCAGCCAGCTGAGATATGGATTGCTAGTGGTCAGTCATTCCAGGCTATTGTAGACTATGCCCGCACTGTGAAGGACTTACAACGACATGATCAGGGGTCCAGAGATAAGAGGCCTTGACATCAGGGTGTCTATAGTGGTTCCTGATATGGTGGTAGAGGTCCTGGCCAATGGAGCCGGAGTTATCAGCTACAGCAGCACCAGGGTTAGTCCAGCCGACCGGTTCAGGCTTTCTTTCAGACTTTCGGTAGTACCCAGTTCGAGCAGGGTCAGAGCAGCCATCAGGGCTATGGTAGCCAGTCTTCTAGGGGTATAGTTTCTGGGGCATCAGGTCGTGGGGGTCATATGCGATATGCTGGTTCATCTCGATTGAGTAGGCCGTTAGGGGCTTGTTTTACTTGTGGTGTGATGGGTCATTTTGCTAGAGATTGCCCTCAGCAGGGTACAATTTAGTTGGTCGAGCCTTTACGAGCAGTTCAGCCTCCGGATAGAGGGGGAGGTCGTCAGAGTAGAGGTGGTGCTCTACGCAGCAGAGCAGGTGGTAGGGATGGCGCTCGGGCAGGTGGAGGTCATCGTCAGTTTTATGCGGTCCCTAGGAGACCTGAGGCAGAGGCCTCAGATGTTATGATTACAGGTACGATTTCTGTGTGCCATCAGTCTGCTATGGCTTTATTTGATCCTGGATACACTTGTTCATATGTATCTGCCTACTTTGTGCCTTGTTTGGGGTTGGCTAGTGAGCCATTATCTGTTCCTGTTTCTGTTTCGACCCCAGTAGGAGATTCCTTAGTAGTGGATCGGATTATGAGATCCTGTATGTTATCTGTTGGTGATTAAGAGACTTGTGGTGATTTGATTACTCTTGATATGCTAGATTTTGATGTGATACTGGGCATGGACTGGTTATCCCCTCGCTGTGTGGTTTTGGATTGTTATCCTAAGACCATTACCATAGCTGTGCTCGGTGTATCCCCGGTTGTGTGGCAGGGTTCTGTTAGCCATGCACCATCTGGGATCATCTCTTGTCTTTGAGCTAGGAAGATGATATCCCGTGGGTGTTTAGCTTATCTAGCATATGTCCGAGATGTTAGTGCTGACCCTACTTCTCCTGAGTCTGCTCCTGTGGTTAGAGACTTCCTCGATGTGTTTCCTACCAACCTGCCAGGCCTTCCACCTAAGAGAGATATTGATTTCGTTATTGAGATAGAACCGGGCACCAGGCCCATTTCTATTT
>QJPP01003718.1:0-11447 GCA_003996215.1 Jaltomata sinuosa
GACTGTCTGGAAGAAAATGGGTTGCGAACCGGGTCGCGAATCGGGTCGGGTTAAACTCGATTTAAGCCTCAACTTCACGTTCTAAAATGCCATTTCAGTTCCAAAACAGTGATAAAACATAAGGGAGGATCCCGAGAGAATTCTTGAGTATCAAAATCGTGCGTTGGTGAATTACGAGCCTAAGCTTAAGAATTTTATTAGCATCGCGCGTGTAATTGAAAATATTTTATTTAAAAGTTGAATTTGGTAAAAAATATATTATTATTACCTTTCCAAAATATTTTAAAGGTTTATGAAAAATATTTTTGTTACGATATAATTGTATATGTATTTATTTTACAAAGTTTTTATACATTGTAATATTTTAACGGAGATAGTAAATTTAGTGGTGTTGAAATTTATTATTATAATATAGTAGGTTTTATTCGAAATAATTTTCTAATGATTATGGTATATTCAAAAATTATATTTATTTTACCATGAATTTATTCAATACCCGAGTACGTACGTAGCGGGGATCCACCTATCATTAATTAGATAAGGGGAGGTGTGGTGTTGACAAACACCCCCCACGTGGAAGCCAACTGATGTGGTAGGCAATTGCTGCCAAACTTAAATCATTTGGAGCAAATTGCAAAGGCAATTGCTGCCTAACTTACATTATACTTCTTGGGTACGCAATTTTGGTGCAAAACTCCACTGTGTATCATTCTTTTGTCACGTTAAAGGTTGGTTCCAATAAGCAAGATCTTGATAATTTATTGGATCACCGAAAAGAAAATCGATTATCTACGTCAAGTTATTCAAGCCTATTTCGAGTTCGATTTCATTTCGGAGCTTTCTCGGAGAGGTTCAAGCTTGTCGTCGGACGACAGGTAGGTTACGGTTTATTTTCCCTAGACTCCGCATATATAGAATAAAATTGTATTAATGGGCATCCTTGGGTTGGTTTATTAGGTTGGCACCACAGACCTTGACCGCTTTATTCATGTCCGCCTATTTTTATTCCTCCGTTGTTTGTAGTATTTGCGGATATATTTTATTTACCCTTGTGGTCCTGCGAGGCCTTGTTGACTCTGGAACATAGAAGGTGGGATTTTGGAAATGTCCGCGAGTCCCGGGCATAGAATTATCCTTCTAGGCTGGTTATGCTTGCTGAGTAGCTGTGGGCCTGTGCAGGGTCGATAGGTTGATTATGAGCTGCTGGGCAGCTATTGTGTGTGATCATACCATTTCCATGCATATAAAGAGGTTTTATCCATGTTTTACTATGGTTTTTTGGCTTCGGGCCTACTGGCACTATTTTCTAAACCTTGCATGGCCCGGGGGGCCCATTTTTTATGGAAATAATTTGGAAATGGTTTGATTTAACTTGTGAATATTTTTGGGCAAGAAAGTAAAATTATGTTTAAAATCATCAGTTTTACGATTATCGCTAGGCTCGGCAGGGCCGGGGTGCTAGTTGAGTTTTCTTGTTACTTGAGATGATTTTTAGCCTCGGTCGGACCGAGCACCTGAGATGACTTTCTACTGTTTAGACCCGGTTATGCCCGGGCACCCTTGGAGGGTTTTTTGAGATATTTTCCTACTACTTTAGTCCTGGACAGGGTCTGGGCATGCATATTCGAGACTGGGTCTCTATCTTGAACCCGGACTTGCTTCCGGATGACATGTTTTGATACTGAGTTTTAGTATGGGGTCAGGGACCTCCATGGACCTTGCCATCCGGGCCTGGGGCTTCGAGCTGCGTGTGCCGGAGGAAGGGTATACGGTGGAGTAGAGGTATACGGGTAGTGTCCTTCCATGGAACCTACCTGCTGGGCCGGATCGGCACCGGAGGAGGTACATACAGAGATACCATTTCACTTGAGATCTTCATGCATCATATCATTCATTGTTTGAGGCTCCACCCTTGTTTGTTGTTTGTTGATTGTACGCTCCGGTAGTATGGAATGCCGGAGGGTTTGTTTTCACTTGTTTGTGTTCCTCGGTTGTATGGGCGGCCGGGGGACTGTAGGTAGAATTTTGCTATTTACTTACAGAATTGTTCCCTGTTACGATTAAGTATGAAATTGGTTACTGCTAGACTGTTAGTTTCTGGATTTGAGATTGATATGATTAGTTGAGTTTGATTCATGTCCCTGAGCATGCCTATCATTACTCTTTCTCTCTTCTTCTTACACTTGAGGTTACCGGTATACCGTCCATTTCGTAAACTTATTTGTATACACTGTTGTTGCAAGGACCCCAGGTGCGTTATTTCTTACTTTCACCTGTGCCTATGGTGTGTATATTCTGCTTACTAGCCTCACATGTGCTTCTGTTGATTTCCCTCTGGGCTAGTTCCTGTGTACCTTTCGTTGATTTCTGTGACTACTTGCTTCTATTCTGTCTGTTACTATGCTTTTATCTTATATGTGCCCAGTCGGCCTATGATACCTACTGGGTACCTTATGCTTCGCATTTGGTGCTCACCCCTACCCGCCTGCATCTTTGGGTGCAGATCCTAGCGTGGGCCATCGCCGTTAGATCGCTGTGATTCGTGCTTGGAGATCTGTTGGGGACTACTTCAGACTGAGGGTGAGCTCTTGGCGATCGGAGCTTAGCTTTAGTTTATCTTTTGCTTCTTGTACTCTATTACCATTCAGAGACATCTGTATATATTATTTTGGATTATTTGCACTCCATGTATGTAGTTTAGGCTCTATACTATGATACCAGGTCTTGGGGTTTGGTTTAGTTTCCGCACATGTATATATTTATATCCCTGTTATCTATTTTCTTTGTCTTGTTCCCTTATTTATTAGATAGTAGCCCATTACTAACTGTTCTGGGCTACGGGGATTGTTTCACCTACCGAGGGTTTTAGGTGCCATCATGACCGAGAAATCGGGTCGTGACAACTTGGTATCAGAGCTTTAGGTTCACCGGTGTCATCGGTATAGGAGCTAATGTCTAGTAGAGTCCTGCGGATCGGGGCGGAGACGTCCGTACTCAATCTTTGGGAGGCTACAGTGGCATTTTAGGAAATTTGACTCTTTCATTGCTTCTGTGTCGTGCGTAGAACCCTTGAAGTTTCTGGAAATCTCATTTGTTCTACTTCATTCTTCCACAGATGGTTCGTACGAGATCATCGACATCACGCGGAGATGAGCCTCCAGCTCCAGCGCCAGCTCCAGCGCCAGCTCCAGCGCCAGCTCCAGCGCCAGCTCCAGTACCAGCTCTAGTGCCCACTTCGGTGCCAGCTCCAGCCGCAGCTCAGTCTCCAGATATTCGGGGATTATTATTACAGCTTTTGGTAATGATTGGAGAGCGGCCTTCCGAGGTGGCGCAGACATCCGCTCAGGGGGCAGCCCTGGGTGCACAGAGCTTAGGAGCGCAGCCGGCTACTATGGCTCCCCGTGCGGAGGTCATTCCAGTTCGATCTATTGCACAGCCTCTTGCTCCTCGCCCAGTTATGACAGAGTCAGAGCAGAAGGCGTTGGGTAGGTTTTTGAGGTTAGCACCTCCGAGGTTTGCTGGTACTTCTGGATAGGATCCACATGACTTTATTACTACCTGTGAGGAGATGTTGCATCATTTGGGTTTGTTGGAGACCCACGGGGTTGGTTATACTACCTATCAGTTGGAGGGCCCAGCGAAGTTATGGTGGAGGGCCCAGGTTGCTTGTAGACCACTGTCGTCACCTCCTTTGACTTGGTCTGAGTTTTATGAGGCCTTTATGGCCAAGTTCCTACCCCAGAGTGATCGGGAGCGTCGCAGGGAGCAGTTTACTCACCTTGTGCAAGGGTCTATGACTATCTCGGAGTATGAGACCCGCTTTCATCAGCTAGCACCGTTTGGAGCTATGATCATTCCTACTGAGATTGATAGGATTCGCAGATTCGTATGGGGTTTGAGGCCAGAGATCAGGTAGCCAGCTGAGATATTGATTGCCAGTGGTCGGTCATTCTAGGCTATTGTAGACTATGCCCGCACTGTGGAGGACTTACAGCGACATGATCAGGGGTCCAGAGATAAGAGGCCTCGACATCAGGGTGTCTATAGTGGTTCCAGAAATGGTGGTAGAGGTCCTGGCCAGTGGAGCCGGAGTTATCAACCACAGCAGTACCAGGGTCAGTCCAGCCGACCGGTCCAGGCTTCCCTTCAGACTTTTGGTAGTACCCAGTTCGAGCAGGGTCAGGGCAGCCATCAGGGCTATGGCAGCCAATCTTCGAGGGGTACAGTTTCTGGGGCATCAGGCCGTGGTGGTTATGCGGGATCTGCTGGTTCATCTCGATCGAGTAGGCCGCCAGGGGCTTGTTTTACTTGTGGTGTGATCGGTCATTTTGCTAGAGATTGCCCTCAGCAGGGTACAGTTCAGTTGGCCGAGCCTTTACGAGTAGTTCATCCCCCAGCTTTAGGGGGTGGTCGTCAGAGTAAAGGTGGTGCTCCACGTGGCAGAGCAGGTGGTAGGGATGGCGGTCGGGCAGGTGGAGGTCGTCGTCAGTTTTACGCGGTCCCTAGGAGACCAGAGGCAGAGGCCTCAGATGCTGTGATTACAGGTACGATTTCTGTGTGCCATCAGTCTGCTATGGCTTTATTTGATCCTGGATCCACTTGTTCATATGTATCTGCCTATTTTGTGCCTTGTTTGGGGTTGGCTAGTGAGCCATTATCTGTTCATGTTTCTGTTTCGACCCCAGTAGGAGATTCTTTAGTAGTGGATTGGATTGTGAGATCTTGTATGCTATCTATTGGTGATTCAGAGACTTGGGGTGATTTGATGATTCTTGATATGCTAGATTTTGATGTGATACTGGGCATGGTCTGGTTATCCCCTCATCGTGTGGTTTTGGATTGTTATGCCAAGACCATTACCATAGCTGTGCCCGGTGTATCCTCGATTGTGTGGCAGGGTTCTGTTAGCCATGCACCATCTGGGATCATCCCTTGTCTTCGAGCTAGGAAGTTGATTTCCCGTGGGTGTTTAGCTTATCTAGCATATGTCTGAGATGTTAGTGCTGACCCTACTTCTCCTGAGTCTGTTCCTGTGGTTAGAGACTCCCTCGATGTGTTTCCTACCAACCTGCCAGGCCTTCCACCTGAGAGAGATATTGATTTCGCTATTGAGCTAGAGCCGGGCACCAGTCCCATTTCTATTTCTCCTTACCGTATGGCTCCTGCTGAGTTGAGGGATCTTAAGGAGCAGCTCCAGGATCTGTTAGCTAAGGGGTTTATTAGACCTAGTGTGTCACCTTGGGGTGCTCTTGTTCTCTTCGTGAAGAAGAAGGATGGGTCGATGCGTATGTGTATTGATTATCGACAGCTGAATAGGGTGACAGTGAAGAATAGGTATCCGATGCCGAGGATTGATGATTTGTTTGACCAGCTTTCAGGGTTCAGTCGTGTTTTTCGAAGATTGATTTGAGGTCTGGCTACCATCAGTTGAGGATTAGGGCGGAGGACATCCCTAAGAAACATTCAGGACCTGTTATGGCCATTATGAGTTTCCTGGTGATGTCTTTTGGGTTGACTAATGCCCCCGCAGCCTTTATGAACTTGATGCACAGGGTTCTTGGCCCGTATTTGGACTCATTTGTGATAGTTTTTATAGACGACATCTTGGTATACTCGCATAGTAGAGGTGAGCATGAGCAGCACTTGAGGGTTATACTCCAGACTTTGAGAGATCATCGGCTTTATGCCAAGTTCTCAAAGTGCGAGTTTTGGCTTGAGTCAGTTACATTCCTAGGGCACGTGGTGTCTAAGTATGGGATTAGGGTTGACCCGGGAAAGATTTCTACAGTTTGTGATTGGCCTAGACTTACTACTGCTACTGAGGTCCGCAACTTTATTGGGTTAGCAGGTTACTACAGACGGTTCGTTGAGGGATTTTCCTCCATAGCAGCACCCTTGACTATGCTGACTAGGAAGGATGTCCCATTTTAGTTGTCAGATCAGTGTGAGGATAGCTTCCAGAGGCTTAAGGCCTTATTGACTTCAACTCCAGTTTTGACTTTGCCGGTTGAGGGTCAGAGCTTCTCCGTGTATTGTGATGCTTCTGGGGTTGGTCTTGGTTGTGTGTTGATGCAGCAGGGTCGAGTAATAGCATATGCATAGAGGCAGCTGAAGGTTCACGAGCGCAACTACCCCACTCATGACTTAGAGTTGGCAGCGATAGTTTTTGCGCTTAAGATCTGGAGGCATTACCTATATGGGGTTCACTGTGAGTTCTTCACCGATCACCGTAGTCTTCAGTATATCACGAGTCAGCGAGAGTTAAACTCGAGATAGAGGAGATGGGTCGAGTTACTGAAGGACTATGACTTCACCATTCTGTATCATCTGGGCAAGGCAAACGTGGTAGCGGATGCCTTGAGCCGGAAGACAGTGAGTATGGGTAGCCTAGCTTCTCTTTCAGTTTCAGAGCGATCGTTGGCCTTAGACATCCAGTCCTTGGCTAACCGTTTGGTTAGGCTCGACTTGTCGGATCCTAGCAGAGTTCTCACCAGTGTTGAGGTTCGTTCTACTTTGATTGATCAGATTCAGAGCCGTCAGTTTGAGGATCAGCAGTTGTGTGACCTTCGTGATCGGGTTGTTCAGGGTGAGATCAGTCGGGCTACTCTAGATTCAGATGGGGTTCTGAGGTTTGATAGTCGCCTTTGTGTTCCGAGGGTTAGTGATTTGATTCAGTTGATACTTCGTGAGGCACATTGTACTAGATACTCCATTCACCCTGGCACAGCAAAGATGTATAGAGACCTGAGGCAGCTTTACTGGTGGAGTGGTATGAAGCGGGATATAGCGGAGTTTGTGTCTCGGTGCTTGAACTGCCAGCAGGTTAAGTTCGAGCACATGAGACCTGGTGGTTTGATGCAGCGACTTCCCATTCCTGAGTGGAAGTGGGAAGGGATTACTATGGACTTTGTTGTTGGTTTGCCTCGTACTTCTCATGGGTTTGATTCCATATGGGTGATTGTTGATAGGTTGACTAAGTCAGTACATTTCTTGTCGGTTCATACTTCTTATGGCGCAGAGAGGTTAGCTCAGATCTACATTGGTGAGATTGTTCGGTTGCACGGGGTCCCAGCTTCTATTATTTCAGTCCGTGGCACTCAGTTCACATCTCAGTTCTGGAGGGCTATTCTGTGAGATTTGGGTACAGAGGTTCATCTTAGTACCGCTTTCCACCCTCAGACAGATGGCCAGTCCGAGAGGACCATTCAGATTCTGGAGGACATGCTTCGGGCCTGTGTTCTTAACTTTGGAGGTTCATGGGATCAGTTTGTTCACTTGGCAGAGTTTGCTTATAATAACAGCTTCCATTCGAGTATCAGCATGGCACCTTTTGAGGCTTTGTATGGCAGGCGTTGCAGATCACCGGTAGGTTGGTTTGATGGTTTTAGTTCTAGTCCACAGAGCACAGATTTGCTTCGAGATTTCTTAGATCAGGTCCGAGCGATTCAGGACAGACTTTCGGGCAGCTAGAGCACGAGCCCAGAAGAAAGTTAGTGCTGATCGTAGGCTTCGTGCCTTGGAAGTTCTAGTGTCGGTGGACTTGGTGGTTTATCTCATGTAATCGCCCCAGAATGGGCGTGAATGAATTTGCAGGCGGTGGCGAGGCTAGCCCCAGGTACCAGTGGGCCATTTTGAGATTCTTCAGAGGGTTGGTAAGCGTTGCTATCAGTTCAGCCTTGCGTCCGATGCTTTTCAGCTATACAATCTGTATTCATGGTTTCGATGTTGCATCGTATGTCCCAGATGAGTCTCATGTGTTGCAGTGGATACCGTTCAGTCTGGGGGACCGGGGTTAGCCTTTTGTTGAGGAGCCGGCTGGCTATTTTTTGTCCAGAGTGTCAGGAGTTGAGGCTCGAGAGATCTCCCGGTATTGTTAAGGTTACAGTGGAGGCACCATCGCGCAAGGTCGAGGAGGGAGCTAACCATGGGAGACCGAGAGAGATATGCGGGATCAGTATCCGCAGCTATTTTAGCCTTCAGGTACCCCCTTGACCTTGACTTTTGAGGACGAAAGTCCTTTTTAGTAGTGGATGATGTAATGACCCTTCCGGTTATTTCCACGTATACATTTTCCTTGTACCGTTAGAGCTTGTTTGTAGTGGCCCCAAGTCATTTAAGGCTTGTCGGGACTGGTAGTTCTGTGCCGGGGCCATTTGTTTGGTCGTATGATAAGTTTTGAAGTCAGGCAAGTCGGCAAAAGTTATCGTAAGTTTCTTTAATAAATTTTCTGAACTTTGGGTAAAATGTCTCAGAGATTTTCTCTCAATATATAAAGAGTTAGAAGTCCTCCTAAATACCAAATTGAAGGTCTACTAGTCTAGTTTCCAACGCACAAAACCTCACGTCCAACTGATCTCGGAGTAAAAAGTTATGACTATTTTACCGCGGACTGTCTGGCAGAAACCGGGTTGCGAACTGGGTCGCGAACCGGGTCGGGTCAAAACCGATTTAAAGCCTCAACTTCATGTTTTAAAATGCCATTTCAGTTCTGAAACAGTGAGAAAACATAAGGGAGGGTTCCAAGAGAGTTCTTGAGTATCAAAATCGTGCGATGGTGAATTGCGAACCTAAATTTAAGAATTTTATTAGCATCGCGCGTATATTTGAAAATATTTTATTTTAAAGTTATATTTCTTTATTACTATTTTAAAGTATTTTAAAGGTCTATGAAAAATACTTTTATTATGATATAATTGTGTATGTACTTATTTTATAAGGTTTTTATACATTGTAATATTTTAACGGAGAGAGTAAATTTAGTTATGTTAAAATTTATTATTATAATATAGTAGGTTTTGTTTGAAATAATTTTCTATGAATTATGATATATTTAAAAAAAGTTATATTTATTTTACCATGAATTTACGCAATACCCGAGTACATCCATAATGAGATAAATTAGTCTTGGTATACCACCCCACTTCCACGTGGAAGTTGTGGTAATGGGCAACAAAGATAGAAAGAGGGCATGTCTGCCACTTGTCCACCTATGGGTGCAAGTATAACTTCTATATATAGCACTAGGACTTGGTAATCCTTTTTATTTATTACATATATATATCCTAACTTCATTTGTTTTTTGCTAAAGCTTGGCTAAAGGATTAACTCTTCTCCACTCACTTTATATATAGGTATTGCATGTTATATATATTTAAAGTAAAATTCGCCACAGTTTTTGTAAGTAGTAGTAATTTCTTTCCATGTAGCATCTATATCAATCTTGTATGCGTAGAAGGAGAATTTAAGTAGGAAAAATATTTTGATGACATATTTGGTCACCGAGAGAAAATCAATTATCTACATCAAATTATTCAAGCCAAAATTCAAGTTTGATTTCATTTCGGAGCTTCTCGGAGCGGTTTGAGCTTGGACATCGTCGTCCTAGCAGCTTGTCATCGGACGACAGGTAGGTTACGGTTTATATCCCTAGACTCCGCATATATAGGATAAAATTGTATTAATGGGCATCCTTGGGTTGGTTTATTAGGTTGGTACCACAGACCTCGACCGCTTTATTCATATCCATCTACTTTTGTTCCTCCGTTGCTTGTAGTACTTGCCGATATATTTTATTTACCCTTGTGGTCCTGTGAGGCCTTGTTGACTCTGGAACATAGAAGGTGGGATTTTGGGAATGTCCGCGAGTCTCGGGCATAGAATTATCCTTCTAGGCTGGTTATGCTTGCTGAGTAGCTGTGGGCCTGTGCAGGGTCGATAGGTTGATTGTGGGCTGCTGGGCAGCTATTGTGTTTGATCATACCATTTCCATGCATATAAAGAGGTTTTATCCATGTTTTACTACGGTTTGGGCTTCAGGCCTACTGACACTATTTTCTAACCCTTGCATGGCCCCGGGGGCCCATTTTTTATGGAAATATACTGGAAATGGTTTGATTTAACTTGTGAATATTCTTGGGTAAAGAAAGTAAAATTATTATTTAAATCACCAGTTTTATGATTAACGCTAGACTCGGCAGGGCCGGGGTGCTAGTTGAGTTTTCTTGCTACTTGAAATGATTTTAGCCTCGGTCGGACCAAGCACCTGAGATGACTTTCTACTGTTTAGCCCCGGTTATGCCCGGGCACCCTTAGAGGGGTTTTTGAGATGTTTTCCTACTACTTTAGTCATGGAAAGTGTCTGGGCATGCATATTAGATACTGGGTCTCTATCTTGAAACTGGACTTGCTTCCGGATGACATGTTTTGATACTGAGTTTTAGTATGGGGTCAGGGACCTCCATGGACCTTGCCATCCGGGCCTGAGGCTGCGGGCTGCGTGTGCCAAAGGAAGGGTATACGGTGGAGTAGAGGTATACGGGCAGTGTCCTTCCATGGAACCTACCTGCTGGGCTGGATCGGCACCGGAGGAGGTACATACAGAGATACCAAATTTACTTGGATCTTCATAGCATCTAATATCAATTCAATGTGTTTGAGGCTACCACCAATTGTTTTGTTGTTTGTTGATTGTACGCTCGGTAGGATGGATGCCGGAGGGTTTGTTATCACAACTTGTTTGTGTTTCCTCGGTTGTATGGGCGGCCGGTTGGAACTGTAGGTAGACTTTTTCACTACTTACTCATAGAATTGTTCCCCCTGTTACGGTTAATTATGAAAATTGGTTTCTACTGCTAGACTGTTAGTTGCTTCGGAATTTGAGATTGATATGATTAGTTGGGCTTTATTCATGTCTCTAAGCAGCTATCAATTACTCTTCTCTTTTTCTTATACACTTGAGTGTTACCGTATAGAAGCCGTCGCATGTTCGTAACATTGTATTATGTATCACTGTTATTGCAAGACCCCCAGGTTGCCGTTATTCTTACTTTCTCCTGTGCCTATGGTGTATATATTTTGCTTGCTGGCCTCACATGTGGTTCTGTTGATTTCCCTCTGGGCTAGTTCCTGTGTACCTTTTGTTGATCTCTGTGACTACTTGCTTCTATTCTGGCTGTTACTACGCTTTTATCTTATATGTGCCCAGTCGGCCTATGATACCTACTGGGTACCTTATGCTTCGCATTTGGTGCTCACCCTACCCCCTGCATCTTTTGGTGCAGATCCTAGAGTGGGCCCTCGCCGTTAGATCGCTGTGATTCGTGCTTGGAGATCTGTTGGGGACTATTTCAGACTGAGGGTGAGCTCTTGGCGTCGGACTTAGCTATTAAGTTTATCTTTTGCTTCATGTCTCTATTACCATTCAGAGACATCTGTATATATTGTTTTGGATCATTTGCACTCCATGTATGTAGTTTCGGCTCTATACTATGATACCAGGTCTTGGGGTTTGGTTTAGTTTCCGCATATGTATATATATATACTCCTGTTATCTATTCTCCTCATCTTACTCCCTTACTTTTGCGTATTAAACTATTCTTCTGCTTATTTGTTTGATAGTAGCCCATTACTAACTGTCCTAGGCTACGAGAATTGGTTCGCCTACTGGG
>QJPP01003719.1:0-123425 GCA_003996215.1 Jaltomata sinuosa
TTTTGAATTTTATGAAAAACATATGCAATATCTTCATAAATATTTTTATATAATGGATTGTAGGGCTTCTATTACCACTGATATGGGTCGTAGTCCTAACGGATTTGATTATTTAACTGTTACTGCACATTGGATTGATTATAAATGGATAATGCAAAAAAGAATTATCGCTTATAAAATTTGTGAACACAAAAAAACTGGTACTTATATTGCTTCAAGTGTATTAAAAATTTTACAACATTTTTATCTTACTAATAAAGTGATTAGTATTACTTTAGATAATGCTTCTGCTAATTTAAATGCTATGACTATGCTAGAAACTAGACTTTGTCCAATTAGTAAATATGCTTTTCATATCAAATGTGGTGCACATATATTAAATTTAGTTGTGAAAGATGGTATTAGGGTATTTGATAGTTGTATTGATAAAGTTGAAAATGCAATTTTTTGGATTTTTCATATGAATAATAATAGTAGAATTCAACAATATAAAATTTTTTGTAAATTGTGTGAAGTTCCATTTAGAAAAGTTCCAAAGCATGTTAAAACTAGATGGAATTCTTTTTATGAAATGCTTGAAGTTGCTTATAAGTATAAAAAGCCTATTACTATGATGTTTAATAGTCATAATGCTTATCCTGATGATAAACTTGCGGACAGTGATTGGGATGCAGTAGAAGCACTTAAAGTCTTTTTAAAATCATTTTTTGATGCTACCAAAATTTTTTCTGGAACATATTATCCTACTATTAGTGAAATTTTAATACATATTTGGAATATTTCAAGCATTTTTGCTATGTATAAATAAAATTCATATTTTAAAGATTCTATTGAAGCTATGATTAAAAAATTTTAAAAATATTTTTTTCCTATTCCACAAATTTATTTAACTGCAATTCTTTTTAACCCGGAATATAAAGAACTTGGTGCAAAAGGTTTAGTTAGAGAAATTTATACTAATTTAGATATTTCACCACAAGAAACACCGGATTTAATAACATGTCAAGATAGTATTAAAATTTGGGCTAAGGAAATGTATGACAAATATATTGTGACCTTAGAAAATCTTGATCATGCCCCTCAAACTTCTACGTCGAGATCAGGTGTCCATGGTAAAGCAAGATCACAACTTGGTCTTGATTTTTCTAATAAGTATGAATTTTCTAAGTATCTTGAACAGAGTGTTAATAATATTCCAACTACGGATGGCATACCACAGCTATTGGATTGGTGGAAATCTCGTGAAGAACACTTTCCAAAACTTAGCAAGATGGTGAGAGACGTGCTAGTTATTCAAGGATCATCAGTTGCTTCGGAGCAAGCTTTCAGCGCGGCAAGATTTCAAATTGGAGACCATAGATATTCCTTGGCAGAAGACAGTTTGGAGGTATCGGTGTTGTTTAGAGATTGGATCAACGCCGAGCGAAGAAACGTTGAAAGACCAAAGTTGCAAAAAGTAGCAGAACAAGCCATAGATAACCTCATTGGGTTTGATAGTGATGATGGCGCTGAACTTGAAGATTGTCAAGCAACTTTACCAGGAATTGAGGTTGAAGAAGCTGAAACTTTACAAAGTTTAGAAGATAAATTTATAAATCTATACAACTATTAGTATTACATTCGAGGCTTAGTTGAAACAGAACCCTTCCTAGAAGGTGGCTGCGTAAATTAGGCGCGCTTAGTTGAAACAGAACCCTTCCTAGAAGGTGGCTGCGTAAATTAGGCGCTTTACTAATAGTTGTAAATTGTAATATTAGTTTGAAATTTTAAATAAATTGATTTTTTTTTATTTTTATCATTGTTTTATACTTTTATAGTTTTATACTTTTATTCATTGAAAACATAAACTAATAAATTGAAAACTTCAAAAAATAAACAACAAGCTTATAAATTGAAAACTTAAAAAAATAAACTAAAACATAAACTAATAGACTTCAAAACATAAACTTATAAATTGAAAACTTAAAAAAATAAAAAACTTTAAACAAACTAAAACATTTCAAATATATAACTTAGAAAACATATATAAACTATAAACTTATCAAACTTCAATTAAAAGAAATAAAACTTATAAATTAAAAAACTTTAAAAAACAAAAACTTTAACAAACTAATAAACTTCAAATATAATTTATATAAGTTATAAAATTTTAAATCATAATTAACTATTTAACTTTTAAGTTATAAATTATAAAAGCTTTTAAGTTATAAGTTATCACTTGAAAATTAAGTTTGAAATTCAAAATTAAAAAAATTAAAAAAAAAAAAAAAACCCATTCCGGCAAACCGGTCCGGCCCATTCCGGTACCATTCCGGTACGGCACCGGTCCATTCTGGTTTCAACCGGAATGGGATGGAATCCGGTACCCATATCGGTTGAACCGGTCCGGTTCATTCCGGTACCGGTCACCATTCCGGTCCGGTCCGGCGGCCACTCTTAGATCTGACCACTAAAATGGAATATCCTTCCTAGTCAGCATAGTCAAGGGTGCTGCTATAGACAAAAATACCTCAATGAGTTGTCTGTAGTACCTGGCTAACCCATCAACGCTGCGAACCTCGGTAGGAGTAGTAAGTCTGGGCAGATCACGAGCCACTGAAATATTACGCGGATCAACTCTAATTCCATCCTTAGACACCACGTGCCCTAGGAAGGCAACTGACTCAAGACAAAACATGCACTTTGAGAACTTGGAATAAAGCAGATGATCTCTTAAAGTCTGAAGTACAGTCTCAAATGTTGCTCATGCTCATCTCTACTCCTCGAGCATATCAGAATGTCATCAATGAAGACTATCATGAACATATCCAAGTACGGGCTAAGCACCTTGTGCATCAAGTCCATGAAAGCTGCGGGGGCATTAGTCAATCCAAAAGACATCACCAAGAACTCATATTGGCCATAACGTGTCCTGAATGCTGTCTTAGGGATCTCCTCCACCTTAATCCTCAACTGGTGGTAGCTGGACCTTAAATAAATCTTCAAAAACACGATTGAACCCTAAAGCTGATCAAGTAAGTCATCAATCCTTATCATCAAATACCTATTCTTCATTGTCATCTTATTCAGCTACAGATAATCAATACACATCCGCATCGACCCATCATCTTTCTTCTTGAAGAGAACAGGAGCACCCCATGGTAACACACTTGGTGTAATGAACCCCTTAGATAACAAGTCCTAGAGCTACTCCTTAAACTCTGTCAACTCAACTGGAGAAATACGGTAAGGAGGAATGGAAATGGGCCTGGTGCCCGGCTCTAACTCAATGGAAAAATCAACATCTATCTCAGGTGGAAGGCCTAGCAAGTCGGTAGGGAACACATATAGGAAGTCTCTAACCACAGGAACAGACTCAAGAGATGAAGGGTCAGCACTAGCATCTCAGACATATGCTAGATAAGCTAAACACCCGCTGGAAATCAACTTCCTAGCTCGAAGACAAGAGTTGATCCTAGACGGTGTGCGGCTGACAGAACCCTGCCACATGATCGAGGATACATTAGGCATGAATATGGTAATGGTCTTGGCATAACATTTCAAAACCGTACGGTGAAGAGACAACCAGTCCATGCCCAGTATCACACCAAAATCTAACATATCAAGAATCACCAAATCACCAAATCACCCTAAGTCTCCAAATCACCAACATATATCAAACAAGATATCACAATCTAATCCACTACTAAAGAATATCCTACTGGTGTCGAAACAGAAACATTTACACATAACGGCTCACTAACCAACCCTAAACAAGGCAGAAAGTAGGTAGATACATATGAACAAGTGGATCCATGATCAAATAAAGCATAAGCGGGCTGATGACATACAAAAATCATACCTGTAATCACATCATCCGAGGCCTCTACCACCGGTCTCCCAGGGACCACATAGAACTGACGATGACCTCAAACTGCCCGACTGCTATCTCTACCACCTGCTTTGCCATGTGAAGCTTCACCTCTACCCTGACCATTACCTTTTTGAGCTGGTGGATGAACTGAGAATATAGGCTGAGCCGACAGAGTTACTGGCTCAACTGTACCCCACTGGGGGAAATCTCTAGCAAAATGACCAACCACACCACAAGTAAAACAAGCTACTGATGTCCTACACTATCGGGATGAACCAGCAGAACCCGTATGGCCAGCACGGCCTAATGCCCCATAATCTGTACCTCTTGACGGCTGACCACTATGACCATGTTGACTGCCCTAACAGTGGTCAAACTGAGAACCAAAATCCTGGAGTGACGCCTGAACCAGTTGACTGGTTTGACCCTGATGCTACTGTGGCTGATACTCTCTACCCCACTGGCCTGAACCTCTACCACCAACTTTGGAACCACTGTATCCACCTTGATGTCGAGGCCTTTTATCTCTTGCCCTGGTGTCGTGGCAACGCGAATCCTCTATAGTACAAGCATAGTTCGCAATAGCCTGGAATTATCGACCACTAGCAACCTATATATCTATAGGCTCTCTAAACTCTCTCCATAGTCCCCAAACAAATCTACAGACCCTGTCAGACTTAGTAGGCATAATCATGGCCCCAAATGGATCAAGCTGATGGAAACAGATTTCGTACTCTGAGATGGTCATAGTATCCTGAGCAAGTCTAGTGAACTCCTTTATCTGACGCTCTCGGTTCCTCAGGGGTAAGAACTTGCCCATAAAAGCCGCATAGAACTCGAACCACATCAAAGAAGGTGACGATGATGGACTGCCAGCAACCTGGGACCTCCACTATAACTTCGTTGGGCACTACAGCTGATAGGTAATATAGCCAACATGATGAGTCTCCAACAACCCCAAATGGTGCAACATCTCCTCACAGGTAGTAATGAAGTCATGTGGATCCTGACTCGATGTACCAGCAAATCTCGGTAGTGGCAATCTCAAAAATCTACTCAAGGCCTTTTGCTCCCAATCAGTCATAGCTGGTCGAGGAGCAAGAGGTTGTGCATCTGATGAAATCAGAATAACCTCGGCACAGGGAGCCGCAGTAGGATTCTATACTCTTGAACCCTAAATACCCAGGGCTGCCCCCTGAGCGGATGCCTATGGTACCTCAGAAGGACGCTCTCCAATCATACCCAAAAGCTATAATAGTAGACCCCAAATATCAGAAGACTTAGTTGGGGATGAAGCTGGAAAAGAAGATGATACTGGAGCTGGTGGCACCTAATTTACCCCTGGGTCCCCATGCCGCTGCTCAGGAGCAAACTCTGACTCATACTCATGCTCGGGATTTGTCTCAACTCTAGAAGCTCTGGTAGGTGCCGCTATGTTGGGATGTCCTCGACCCCTACCTCTACGACCTTTGTGTCCCCTAGCTGGATTCAGAGGCTCATCTTCACTAGATGCCGATGATCTCGTACTAGCCATCGACAGAAGAGTAAACCAGAACAAGTGAGATTTCCAGAAACTTTCAAGGATACTATGCATGAAATAGAAGCAAGAAAAGTCCATATTTCCTAAGATATCATTGTAGCCTCCTGAAGATTGAGTACGGATGTCTCCACCCCGATCCGTACGACCCTTCTAGACATTGGCTCCTATAATGATGACACCGGTGAATCTAGGGATTTGATACAAAGCTGTGACGACCCAATTTCTCCATCATGATTGCACCTACAACCCCCTAGTAGGTGAACCAATCCCTGCAGCTCGAAACGATTAGTAATGGGCTACTATCTAACAGTTTAGCGGAAGAAATGATATAACCAAATGGAAGCAAAGGAACAAGATGAAAAGAAAGCTAACAGGAATATATATATACAAATGTGGAAATGAAACCAAACCCCAAAATCTGGTATCATAGTATAGAGCCAGAACTATATCAGCAGAGTACAACGGTCCAAAACAATACATATAGATGTCTCTGAATGGTAGTAGAGTGCATACAATAAAAGATAAACTAAATGCTAAGCTTCGATCATCTAGAGCTCGCCCTCAGTACGAAGATATCCTAAAAATAGCTCATCGCACGAGTCTCCAATGAGGTAACGGTGATGGCCCATACTAGGATCTTCACCAGAAGATGCAGAGTGTAATATGAGCACCAAATAAGATACCTAGTAGGTATCATAGGCTGACTGGGCATATATAAGATAAAAGAGCATTAATAGACAGAACATAAATAAATAGTCATAGAAGGCAACGAGTAAACACACGGAAGCTAGCACGGAAGGGATACAAGAGAGAACAACACACATGGCTAGCTAATAGAATATGCATCACAGGTGAGACAAAGAAGCACGTACCCGATATCCTTGCAACAACAAGTAAATAAAGAGAGATTAAGAAAGTAGGCGGTATACCGGTAACCTCAAATGGATAGAGAAGGAGAGAAAATATAACGACAATCATGCTCAAATACGGAATATAACAACCCAAGTAAGCCTACTAATCACAAGTAAAGAGCTAACAATGGAAACCCAAGAATAACTTAATCAATATCCAGAGTCATACGAACCACAATAGGAACCAATAGTGCAAAATAGTAATTATAAGTCTACCTACAGTCCCACGGGGGCCCATTCACCCGAGGAAATCAAACAAGTGAAGACAAACCCTCTGACATCCTATACTACCGGAGCGTACACTCAACAAATAGCAAACAAGGGTGGAATCACACACAAATGAATAGTATGATGCATGAGGCCAAACCAGGTAGAATAGTAACCTTGTATGTACCTTCTTCGACGCCTAAGGGCCCAATAAGTAGGTTCCATAGAAAGACACTGTCCGTATACCTCTACTCCGCCGTATACCCATCCTCCAGCACATGCAGCCCAAAGCCCCAGACCTAGAACGACAAGGTACATGGAGGTCCCGTACCCCATACTATAACTCAATATCAAAAATATTGTCGGAGTAAGTCTGGATTCAAGCTGGAGACTCAAGTCTCAAATATGCATGCTCAGACTTTGTCCAAGTCTAAAAAAGTTGAAGATGTCTCAAAAACCACACCAAGGGTGCACGAGCATAACCAGGTCTAAAACAGTAGAAAAATATCTTTGGTGCTCGGACTGACCGAGTCTAATGCCACCTCATATCAGTAAGAAAACTCAACTAGTAATACGGCCCTGCTGAGTCTAGCATTAGTAGCAGTGATAGAAATTATAATTTAACTCTCTTTTACCCCAAAAAGATCCACATATTGAGTCAAAACCATTCCCAAGTCAATTCCATCAAAAATGGGCCCCTAGGGCCATGCAAAGTTTAGAAAATCAGTACTAGTAGGCCCGAAGCAAAAACCATAATAAGATGTAGTAGGAATCCTCTTTATATGCATGGAAATGTCACGATCAACACAAATATCCTCGCAAAAGGTCACAAACAACCTATAGGCCCTGCATAGGCTCCAATCGCTCTACAACATAAATAGCAAGCATAAAATCACGATAACGATGTTTGGGACTCATGGATACCCCCGAATAGCCCACCATCTACGGTCCAGAGTCAAACAAGGCTACACAGGACCATAAGGGTAATAATATCAACTACGAAGAATACTACATACAACGGAGGAAAAGAAACGAGGCGAATCATGGAAAAGTGGTCAAGGTCTGTGATGCCAACTAATAACCCAACCCAAGGATGTCTATTAGTACAATTTTATCCGATATATGCTATGTCTAGGGTGTTTAGACTGTAACCTACCTATCGTCTAACAACAAGTTGTTGGCACGATAATATCCGAGGCCAAAATGCTCCGAGAAGCTCCGAATGATAATCAAACTATCATAAACATAAATAACACATAAAGACGAGTCTAACCATACCCATATAGCTATAATAATAGCCGTGCTGAAATTCGGGTCACAAACAGGCCCGCGGGCCCTGCAAACTAAAACTGAAAATGAAAAGAAGCACGATGTCCACAATGGTGCCAAGAAGACATGCTCTCAAAATGAGCAATTTTGGCCAAGGGAAAGTCCCCAAACAACACGCTCAAGGGAGGGCTTAAAGGGTGGAATTTTAAGGATGAACAAATCGAAAATTGGGCAAGGATTACTTACCACAATGATAGAATTTAAGCCAAGGCGGTGAGTTCCTCGAACCCACGGACATGCAATCACTAACGGGCAGATTCTACGAGAATTCCAAGCTTTTGGAAATGAGCAAAAATGGAGGATTTTAGAAAAACAATAGAAGAAAAGGTTGGAGAAGAAGAGAAGAAAAGGTTTCCCCAAGGTTAGGAACTGATTTAGAGCAATTTTCGAGAGAGTTTGGTGCTTTGGTGTTGATGGAAATGAAGAGACAAAGCTGGAAAAATGAAATACACAGCTTAAATAGCTGATGGCCCAAGACTTTGGTGGACGAAGCTAGGCATCGCTTATGCGGGCACGCGAACGCCGGTAGCTGGTGTGCACGCGAAGGCCAAACGATGGCCAGGCCAGGCGATTGCCTTGCGCGAACACGACCAGGCCACCGCATACGCGGGCACGCAAAAGCAGCCCAGGGAGCCCCTATGCTAAGGCACGATAGAAGGGCAGTTGGAATGTGCCTACGTGAATGCAGACGGCTACCGCATATGCAAAGGCTATGCTAGTGCCATGATAGCACCAGCTGCCAACAACAAACCTCAACTTAGAATTTCTCCGACAGACCCTCAAACACACATTCGGGGTGCCACAAACACAAATGTGCAGAGCTATTTGACTAAAAATGGCATTCTGGACTCAACGGAATCGACAAAAAGCCAAACGAAGGTTGATAGCACAAAAAGTAGGCCCCACGCCCAAGAACCAACTTTGGCCAAAATTTCCAAAATGGAACACCAAGGCTAAAAATGAGTCTGAAAGCCTCGTGACCCAAACAAAAGGTCCCTCTAGCCCAAAGTCGACATCTTGGAGCTAACAGTGCTATCAGAATATCCATCTCAGACTGTCTTCTCCGAATTTTGACCAAAGTCAAACTTTTAAGTTCAACTTGGCTAAAAGACAAAAACCAAGACAAAACAAAATCGAAAGCTCTCAAAACCTGAACAAGGGTCCATCTAGACCAAAATCCATGCTTCGGAGCTAAAAGAACTGTCAGAATTTTATTTCGAGCACGTTAGCTAAGAATGTTGACTAAAGTCAATGATATTCTAAGTTAAGGCTCTAAAGTAGGCAAACAGCCAAAACAACTAAGCAAATGACTAGGGCACTAAACTACCGGTCCCAGTAATCCATAAATGACTTGGGGTCGCTACAGGAAAGATCTAATAGTACAATAAATGCATAAACGCGAAGATGACCGAAAGGGTCATCACATATTTGGTTTGATCAATTCATAAACAAATGTGTAAAAGAACTTGGAATAGCTTGTCAAAAGTCATTTGTCCCAATTGATTGTGAGACTAATTGTAAAATTCTTATGTTGTGATGCCTTGTGTAGTAAGGTTGTACTTCATTCTTGTGTGTATGTGTTGTCTAGAACTTTCCTTGAATGTGATTCATGGCAAATTCTCAAATCTAACCGAGCTTGGAATATGACCTTATGCCCTTTTTCAATAAGTCACTTCAACCAAATTGACTTCCCTTTACATTGACCCCAGTAAGCCTCTTTGAGCTAGTGACCTTTCTTTGGCACATTGTCTGAAACCTTGACCTTTTTTGGAGCCTTGATTTTTGCACCCATCCTTTTTCTTCACAAATAGAACTGGAGCACCCAAGGAAACACACTAGGCTTGATAAACCCTCCACTCAATAAATCCTAGAGCTAATCCTTAAGCTCTTTCAACTTGGCTGGCACCATCTGATATGGTAGAATTGAAATAGGTTGAGTGCCCGGCTCAACATCAATATGGAAGTTGGTATCAAGATCAAGTGGAAGACTTGATAGATCAGAGGGAAACGCATCTTTATACTCATAAACCATAGAAATTGACTCGAGTGACGGTGTGGTGGCACTAGTATCACAAACTTATGTAAGATAGGCCAAGCACCCTTTCCCAATCAACCACTGCGTGCTCAGGAATGAAATAACTCCCATCGACATGTGCCTATCATCACCCTTCCATACAATATGAGGAGTACCATGCATCTATAGAGTGAGTCTTGATGAAGAGTACCAGACCACATGATAGGGAGACAACCACTCCATGCCTAAAATTACATTAAAGTCCACAATATCTAGCACAATCAGATCTACCACATGTCATACTCTAGAATAGTCACCAAACAGGGCGGATACACATTATCCACTATTAAAGAATTTCCTACTGTCATGTATAACCCTCAGACAATATGTAACAAAGTGCCTTAGATAACCACACATAAAGCATCCTCTACCTACTGAAGCCTAAACTAAAGAACCCACTAAACCAAACTGGCCGCCACATCTTGAATACCCAGAATGTCCACCACGAGAAAACTAAACCAAGTCCCTACTACTCTGACTAATCTACCCATTTAAAATCTATAATGCTGCCTGAACAGGTTGGCTCAGATAGAAGCACCGCTAGTGATGACCTCGACAAAAGAAGCCTCTACCCCAAGCCTACTAACCACTAAAACTGACTTAATAGTGGGGCCTCTTATCGCTGCCCCCATAGACCTTGCAAAGTATGTCCTCGAGTGTGTGGACATGATAAACAATATCTAGGAAGGACTGGCCTAAAGTTACGATACTCACTATACCAAGACGAAGATGCAAGGTCAATCTCCTATACCTAGACGAAGATGCAAGTTACTATACTCTCTATCCACTTGAACCAAAATCTTGGAGTGACGCCTGAACCAGTCGACTGGTTTGACCCTGATGTTGTTGTGGCTGATACTCTCTACCCCACTGGCCTGAACCTCTACCACCATCTTTGGAACCACTGTATCCACCTTGATGTCAAGGCCTTTTATCTCTTGCCCTGGTGTCGTGGCAACGCGAATCCTCTATATATCTATAGGCTCTCTAAACTCTCTCCATAGTCCCCAAGCAAATCTACAGACCCTGTCAGACTTAGTAGGCATAATCATGGCCCCAAATGGATCAAGCTGATTGAAACAGGTCTCGTACTCTGAGATGGTCATAGTATCCTGAGCAAGTCTACTGAACTCCTCTCTCTGACGCTCTAGGTTGCTCTGGGGTAAGAACTTGCCCATAAAGGCCGCATAGAACGCGAACCACATCAAATGAGGTGATGATGATGGTCTGCAAGCAACCTGGGACCTCCACTATAACTTCGGTGGACACTACAGCTGATAGGTAATATAGCCAACCCGATGAGTCTCCAACAACCCCAAATGGTGCCAAATCTCCTCACAGGTAGTAATGAAGTCATGTAGATCTTGATACAATGTACTAGCAAATCTCGGTGGTGGCAATCTCAAAAATCTACTCAAGGCCTTTTGCTCCTCCTCAGTCATATCTGGTCGAGGAGCAAGAGGTTGTGCAGCTGATGAAATAGGAATAACCTCGGCACAGGGAGCTGCAGTAGGAGGCTACATTCTTGAACCCTGAACAACCAGGGCTTCCCTCTGAGCGGATGCCTGTGGTACCTCAGAAGGACGCTCTCCAATCATACCCAAAAGCTATAATAGTAGACCCCAAATATCAGAAGACTTAGTTGGGGATGAAGCTGGAAAAGAAGATGATACTGGAGCTGGTGGCACCTAATTTACCCCTGGGTCCCCATGCCGCTGCTCAGGAGCAAACTCTGACTCATACTCATGCTCGGGATCTGTCTCAACTCTAGAAGCTCTGGTAGGTGCCGCTGCTTGGGGATGTCCTCGACCCCTACCTGTACGACCTTTGTGGCCCCTAGCTGGAGTCAGAGGCTCATCTTCACTCGACGCCGATGATCTCGTACGAGCCATCTGCAGAAGAGTAAACCAGAACAAGTGAGATTTCCAGAAACTTTCAAGGATACTATGCATGAAATAGAAGCAAGAAAAGTCCATATTTCCTAAGATATGATTGTAGCCTCCTGAAGATTGAGTACGGACGTCTCCACCCCGATCCGTAAGACCCTTCTAGACATTGGATCCTATACCGATGACACCAGTGAATCTAGGGATTTGATACAAAGCTGTGATGACCCGATTTCTCTATCATGATGGCACCTACAACCCCCTAGTAGCTGAACCAATCTTTGTAGCTCAAAACAATTAGTAATGGGCTACTATCTAACAGTTTAGTGGAAGAAATGATATAACCAAGCGGAAGTAAAGGAACAAGATGAAAAGAAAGCTAACATGAATATATATATACAAATGTGGAAATGAAACCAAACCCCAAAATCTGGTATCATAGTATAGAGCCAGAACTATATCAGCAGAGTACAACGGTCCAAAATAATACATATAGATGTCTCCGAATGGTAGTAGAGTGTATACAATAAAAGATGAACTAAATGCTAAGCTTCGATCGTCTAGAGCTCTCCCTCAGTCCGAAGATATCCTAAAAATAGCTCCTCGCACGAGTCTCCAATGAGCTAACGGCGATGGCCCAAACTAGGATTTGCACCAGAAGATGCAGAGTGTAATATGAGCACCAAATAAGATACCCAGTAGGTATCATAGGCTGACTGGGCATATATAAGATAAAAGAGCATTAATAGACAGAACATAAATAAATAGTCATAGAAGGCAATGAGTAAACACATGGAAGCTAGCACGGAAGGGATACAAGCAAGAACAACACACATGGCTAGCTAATAGAATATGCATCACAGGTGAGACAAAGAAGCACGTACCCGGTATCCTTGCAACAATAAGTAAATAAAGAGAGATTAAGAAAGTAGGCGGTATACCGGTAACCTCAAATGGATAGAGTTGGAGAGAAAATATAACGACAATCATGCTCAAATACGGAATATAACAACGCAAGTAAGCCTACTAATCTCAAGTAAAGAGCTAACAATGGAAACCCAAGCATAACTTAATATATATCAAGAGTCATACGAACCACAATAGGAACCAATAGTGCAAAATAGTAATTATAAGTCTACCTATAGTCCCACAGGAGCCCATTCACCCGAGGAACTCAAACAAGTGAAGGCAAACCCTCTGGCATCCTATACAACCAGAGCGTACACTCAACAAATATCAAACAAGGGTGGAACCTCACATAAATGAATAGTATGATGCATGATGCAAAACCAGGTAGAATAGTAACCTTGTATGTACCTTCTTCGGCGCCTAAGGGCCCAATAAGTAGGTTCCATAGAAAGACACTGTTCGTATACCTCCATAGAAAGACACTGTCCGTATACCACTACTCCGCCGTATACCCCTCCTCCAGCACATGCAGCCCAAAGCCCCAGGCCTGGAATGACAAGGTCCATGGAGGTCCCGGACCCCATTCTATAACTCAATATCAAAAATATCATCCGGAGTAAGTCTGGATTCAAGCTGGAGACTCAAGTCTCAAATATGCATGCTCAGACTTTGTCCAAGTATAAAACAGTTGAAGATGTCTCAAAAACCACACCAAGGGTGCGCGAGTATAACCAGGTCTAAAACAGTAGTAAAATATCTTTAGTGCTTGGTCTGACCGAGTCTAATGCCACCTCATATCAGTAAGAAAACTCAACTAGCAATACGGCCCTACTGAGTCTAGCATTAGTAGAGGTGATAGAAATCATAATTTAACTCTCTTTTACCCCAAAAAAGATCCACATATTGAGTCAAAACCATTCCCAAGTCAATTCCGTAAAAAATTGGCCCTCAGGGCCATGCAAAGTTTAGAAAATCAGTACTAGTAGGCCCGAAGCAAAAACCATAATAAGATGTAGTGGGAATCCTCTTTATATGCATGGAAATGTCATGATCAACACAAATATCCTCCCAGAAGCTCTCAAACAACCTATAGGCCCTGCACAGGCTCCAGTCACTCTACAACATAAATAGCAAGCATAAAATCACGATAACGATGTTTGGGACTCATAGACACCCCCGAATAGCCCACCATCTATGATCCAGAGTCAAACAAGGTCACATAGGACCATAAGGGTAATATATAAACTACTAAAGAATACTACATACAACGGAGGAAAGAAATGAGGCGAATCATGGAAAAAGGGTCAAGGTCTGTGATGCCAAGCTAATAACCCAACCCAAGGATGTCAATTAGTACAATTTTATCCGATATATGCTATGTCTAGGGTGTTTAGACCGTAACCTACCTATCGTCTAACAACAAGTTGCTGGCACGATAATATCTGAGGCCAAAATGCTCCGAAAAGCTCCGAATGATAATCAAACTATCATAAACATAAATAACACATAAAGACGAGTCTAACGATACCCATATTGCTATAATAATAGCCGGACTGAAATTCGGGTCACTGACAGGCCCGCGGGCCCTGCAAACTGAAACTGAATATGAAAAGAAGCACGATGTCCACAATGGTGCCAAGAAGACATGCTCCCAAAATGAGCAATTTTGGCCAAGGGAAAGTCCCCAAACAACCCGCTCAAGGGAGGGCTTAAAGGGTGGAATTTTAAGGATGAACAAATCGAAAATTGGGCAAGGATTACTTACCACAATGATAGAATTTAAGCCAAGGCAGTGTGTTCCTCGAACCCACGGACATGCAATCACTAACAGGCAGATTCTACAAGAATTCCAAGCTTTTGGAAATGAGCAAAAATAGAGGATTTTTAGAAAAACAAGAGAAGAAAAGGTTGGCGAAGAAGCGAAGAAAAGGTTTCCCCGAGGTTACGAACTGATTTAGAGCAATTTTCGAGAGAGTTTGGTGCTTTGGTGTTGATGGAAATGAAGAGCGAAAGCTGGAAAAATGAAATGCACAGCTTAAATAGTTGCTGGCCCAAGCCTTTGGTGGACCCGACCAGGCATCGCTTATGAAGGCACGCGAACGCAGGTAGCCGGTGCACACGCAAAGGCCAAGCGATGGCCAAGCCAGGTGATTGCCTTGCGCGAACACTACCAGGCCACCACATACGCGGGCACGCAAATGCAGCTAAACGAGCGCCTATGCTAAGGCACGATAGAAGGGCAATTGGAATATACCTACGTGAATGCAGACGACCACCGCATATGCAAAGGCTATGCTAGTGCCATGATAGCACCAACTGCCTACAGCAAACCTCAACTTAGAATTTCTCTGACAGACACTCAGAATCACATTCGGGGTGCCACAAACACAAATGAGCAGAGCTATTTGACTAAAAATGGCATTCTGGACTCAATAGAATCGACAAAAAACCAAACGAAGGTCGATATCACAAAAAGTAGGCCCCACGCCCAAGAACCAACTCTGGCCAAACTTTCCAAAATGGAACACCAAGGCTAAAAATGAGTCTGAAAGCCTCGGGACCCAAACCAAGGTCCCTCTAGCCCAAAGTCGACATCTTGGAGCTAATCGTGCTATCAGAATATCCATCTGAGATATTCTTCTCCGAATATTGACCAAAGTCAAACTTTTAAGTTCAACTTGGCTAAAAGACAAAAACCAAGACAAAATGAAATCAAAAGCTCTCGAAACATGACCAAGGGTCCATCTAGACCAAAATCCATGCTTCGGAACTAACAGAACTGTCAGAATTTTATTTCGAGCACGTTAGCTAAGAATGTTGACTAAAGTCAATGATATTCTAAGTTAAGGCTATAAAGTAGGCAACCAACCAAAACAACTAAACAAATGACTAGGGCACTAAACTACCGGTCCCAGTAATCCATAAATGACTTGGGGTCGCTACAGGAAAGATGTAATAGTACAATAAATGCATAAACGCGAAGATGACCGAAAAGGTCATGACATATTTGGTTTGATCAATTCATAAACAAGTGTGTAAAAGAAATTGGAATAGCTTGTCAAAAGTCATTTGTCCCAATTGATTGGGAGAATAATTGTGAAATTCTTATGTTGTGATGCCTTGTGTAGTAAGGTTGTACTTCATTCTTGTGTGTATGTGTTGTCTAGAACTTTCCTTGAATGTGATTCATGGAAAATTCTCAAATCTAACCGAGCTTGGAATATGACCTTATGCCCTTTTTCAATAAGTCACTTCAACCAAATTGACTTCCCTTTACATTGACCCTAGTAAGCCTCTTTGAGCTAGTCACCTTTCTTCAAATGATAACATAGGAAAATGCCTATGTTTGGGGGTGCATGCACTAATGTGGAGAAGAAAATGATGTATTTCAACACAAGGTAGCACCATATGCTTAAATAGAAAATTTCTTCAAATTGTCCAATGAAATGAACGAATTCAAAGAAAAGAAGGAATTGGTGCTACCAAGTAAAGGTGATAAAAGAAAGTTCAATGATCAAGTTGAAGGGAAGCTTTGGGTTGTGAGAAGGATAAATAAGGTGAAATTATTTTTTGAAAGTGTGAGCGGTGTTTTGAATGATCACAAAGAAAGTTAGCGAGGTTTAGTCACTTGAGCCAAATGCAATCCTCATCCTATTCCTTGCCAACATCGTAACCCGTAATTCCTTAGTTATTCCAAGCTTGGTAACTCTACAATAGTGGCAAATTGAATAAAGGGCAAGCCTATGGTTCAATGTGTGTGAACTCAAACTTCCTTAAGAGAGTGAGAATCTTCTTGGTTCTCTTATAATCCCTTTTTATTAGGTATGGTATAATTGTGAGTGGGATTTCTCCTTGTGTGAGTGGCATCGCACACTCGAAATGAATGATGACGTCTTTATTTCAATTGAGAGGAATGAATGAGACAAGTTGTGGGGCAAACCTTGAAGGTCATGCCAATGACTTGAGAAGCTTGAATATCTTATTGTGAATGACAAATTCCCTTGTTTTTGAATGAGAAAAGAAGTCCTTTTGATAAACTTTTTGAAATAAGCAATTGTCTTGAGAATATGGTGGTCCAAATTGTGATGAACATTGTAGTTGAGTCTTTTTGTTGTTATTTTCATTTTTTTAGAGTCTAGATTAATCTTGTGTGCACCCTTTGTGTTTTAGAACCTAATTAATTCCTTAATACATGAGTATCTTGCTTGAGGACAAGCAATACTTCAAGTTTGGGGTTTGGATAAGTTGGTTATCTACCAACTTATCGAGCTTTTATTCATGAATATTGTCATATTTTGATGAGAATTAGAGGTACTTATTTCCTTTATTGATGAAAATGCAGGTACTCTTGGTAAAGAGTAGAAAAAAAAGAAATTTCACCCAAAGAGCCCAAAAAGAGTTGAAGTGTGAAGGTGATCAAAAACAAAGAAGAATATGGCGAGAGGTGAAATGTATGGTTTAAAACATTAATTGAGTTCTCTTAATTGTGTTCTTGCTTGAAAGAGGGGTTCATAATTTGGATAGGAATTCAATAGTGGGAATTTGGTATTTCCACCTTAGATTGAGACTAAAGATAGCTTAATCGATGAAAATTCTCATCTAAGAATCTAAGCTAGAAATTGTGTGATTCCCCCAAGTAATTGAATTGGTTGGTTTATGTCAAAACTATGGTGCTTGAAAAAAGACCATAGGATATATATTTGGTGGATCGAGAGATTACCAAATATAACTAAAACCAATGATACCCATATCACTAATCGAGAATTTGCATAATTAAGCAAGTACCCTAACCCATTGTAGAATTTCTTTCGAAGAATACCACTAGTCTCCTCCTCATTGATTACAAATCTTGTGTTACATTGCTTTCTTGTGTTGAAATCAAAATTGATATGTAAATTTTCCCTTTCCAATTCCCCCAATTTTTTCTTTTAAATTGTTTGAGCATTTACTCTCTTAGTGATTATTTGTCGACGGTCTCTTAGCGAATAATCACTCCACTCTCCGTGGATTCGACCCAGACCATCTGTTGGGTTATTTTTGTTTGGCTTGACGATCACTACCACCTTCTTTGGGTGAGTGCTTTTGAGCGTCATCACCTTCTGGCTAAAGGCATCTTCTACCACGTCTTCTTTGCCCATATGATTAGGGATCGATAGGTGATAGTCTTTCAGTAACTCCAACCACCTGCGTTGTCTCAAATTAAGGTCCTTTGGGTTGAAAATGTACTGAACACTACAATGGTCAGTGAATATCTCATAATGCATGCCATACGGATAATGCCTCCAAATCTTCAACACGAAGAATACCGCCACTAAATCCAAGTCATGGGTGGGGTAGTTCCTCTCGTGAACCTTCTGTTTTCTGGAAGCATAAGCAATAACTCGCCCCTGTTGCATCCATGCACACCCAAACAAACTTTAGAAGCATCATAATACACAGTAAACCCTAGACCCTCGACCAGAATAGTGAGTATTAGATCTAAATTCAATAAGGCCTTGAGCATCAGAAATCTCACCTCACATTCATCAAACCACTGGAAAGAGACATTCTTCTAAGTCAATCTAGTCAACGGAACCGCTAGGGAAGAAAAACCCTCCAAAAATCATCTATTGTAACCGGTTAACCCGACGAAACTTCTAACCTTTGTAGGAGAAATGGGCCTACCCCAGTCATGAACTGCAGCAATCTTCACCCGATCTACCATAATCCCATCCTTAGACACCATATTCCCCATGAATGCCACAGACTCAAGCCAAAACTCACACTTAGCAAATTTGGCATATAACTGATGATCTCTCAAGGTCTGAAGTAAAACTCTCAGATGCTTTTCATGCTCCTCTCTACTCCTCAAATATACCAGAATGTCGTCGATGAACATAATAAAGGGGTCCAGGTAGGCTCTGAACACATAGTTCATCAAATTCATAAAAGTTATTTAGGCATTGGTCAACCCAAAAGATATGACTAAGCACTTGTAATGGTCGTATTGAGTCCTAAATGCAGTCTTTGGGATGTTCGCCGCCCTAATCCTCAACTATTGATACCCAAATATCAATTCAATCTTAAGATAACATCGTTGTACCCTGTAGTTGGTCTAATAAATCATCAATACGTAGCATCGGATATCTACTCTTAGTGGTCAACTTATTCAACTTCCGATAGTTGATACACATACGCATGGACCCATCCTTTTTCTTCACAAATAGAACTGGAGCACCGAAGGAGACACACTAGGCTTGATAAACCCTCTACTCAATAAATCCTGGAGCTAATCCTTAAGCTCTTTCAACTTGGCTTGCACCATCCGATATGGTAGAATTGAAATAGTTTGAGTGCCCGGCTCAACATTAATACAGAAGTTGATATCAAGATCAAGTGGAAGACTCGATAGATCAGAGGGAAACACATCTTTATACTCAAAAACTATAAAAACTAACTCGAGTGACAGTGTGGTGGCACTAGTATCACATACGTATGTAAGATAGGCCAAGCACCCTTTCCCAACCAACCACTGCGTGCTAAGGAATGATATAACTCCCATCGACATGTGCCTATCATCACCCTTCCATACAGTAGGGGGAATACCATGCATCTATAGAGTGAGTCTTGGTGAAGAATCCCACACCACATGATAGGGAAACAACCAATCCATGCCTAAAATTACATCAAAGTCCACCATATCTAGCACAACCAGATCTACCACATGTCATACTCTAGAATAGTCACCAAACAGGGCGGATACACATTATCCACTACTAAAGAATTTCCTACTGTCATGTATAACCCTCAGACAATCTCTAACAAAGTGCCCCATATCACCACACATAAAGCATCCTCTACCTACTGAAGCCTAAACTAAAGAACCCATTAAACCAAACTGGCAGCCACATCTTGAATACCCAGAATGTGCACCACGAGAAAATTGAACCAAGTCCCTACTACTCTGACTACTCTACCCATCTAAAATCTATAATGCCGCCTGAACAGGTTGGCTCAGATAGAAGCACCGCTAGTGATGACCTCGGCAAAAGAAGCCTCTACCCCAAGCCTACTAACCACTAAAACTGCCTTAATAGTGGGGCCTCTTATCGCTGCCCCCATAGACCTTGCAAAGTATGTCCTCGAGTGTGTGGACATGATCAACAATAGCTAGGAAGGACTGGCCTGAAGTTACTATACTCTCTATACCTAGACGAAGATGCAAGGTCAATCCCCTAACAAAGCAATACTCCCTTTCATGCTCGATGGGAAAAATCATGGTGGCATGCCTAACCAGCTCGTGGAAGTGAACATCATACTCTATAACACATATGAAGTCCTACTCCAACCTAGTGAACTCATCCATTAACTTCTCTCTCAAACTTTGTTATACATACTTCTCCAAGAAAGCCTCATAGAACTAAGACAAAGTAATCTGAGGTGATCCAACTGGTCTACAAGTAATGTAATACCTCCACTACTATTTTGCTGGACCATCCACCTAAAATGCAATGTAATATTCTCCATGTGACTCAACTAAACCGAGGTTATATAACCTCTCTTGGCAGCTGATGAGAAACTCATGATCATCCTCCCTCAAAGCACCAAAAAATCTCAAAGGACCCAACCACAGAAATGTACCAAGAATCTTCTTCTCCTTAGAAGACATAACCAACCTTGCTGGAATAGGTGGAACAAATAGATAAACTTGAAACACCTCTAAATGGGGAGCAACAATAGAAGTATGTGCTCCTGTACCCTGTGCTGCTGCTTGAGCTAAATTCTGAGCTTCGTCCATTATGAGTGAGCCAATCAGAGTAACGGATGAAGCAACAAGCTATTACATAACCTCTAGAAACCAAGGCAGATGAACCAATATGTCCTTGAGAACTTGTGTAGCCACAAAGCCTGTTGGGGGCTGCACTGGCCCTATGCCCTTTAGCTTATATTGCACATCCTCAATCTCGATATCTGGCTCTGGCAATAGTAACCTAGTGTGTGCCTGAGCTGGCACTGCAGCCTATCCCCTTCCTTAACCTATGGGTTAACCTCTACCCTATCCCCTAGTTGGGGCTCTAAATATAGGCGTAGGGGCTTCATCCTCACCTTCCATTAATCCCATCCAAATAATATTAGAAAAAGTGAAACAACAAGTATTTAAAAGTTGATAAAGTTAAGGATGAATGATAAGGGATCAAACAAGATGGAATCTTTCCTAGGGATGCCCTATAGTATCCCACAGATAGGATATGGACATCATCATACCAATCCATGAGACTTCATTAGACATTTTTATCTTGTACTGGCGAGACCGGTGAACCTAAAGCTCTAATACAACTCTTTTAAAACCCAAAATTTGGTCGTGATAGCACCTACAAAACCCCAGTAGCCCAAGTCAACCCAAGAGAAAGCAAAAGAAAAGCGAAAGAGAGAACATAATAGAATAGGGACCAATATCATAGATATACACCAACAGTACTATATATATAAAAATAGCCTTAAAGTGATCAGCAAGATGAACATATACAAGAACCAACTCCGGACTTGGTGTCATCGGTACAAAAGCATCTAAAGTACCGAATAAAGCTTTACAACAAGTATTGTCTATCCAAAATAAAATATATATATATAGAGAGAGAGGAGTATATGGAAAGTAGTAAACGTCTCTAAATGCCGAGATCTCACCATGATCCGAACAGCAACTGGCCACAAATGAGAGAATGATAATTGAGGATGGCTTGTACTAGGTGTTGCATCAGAAAAAGATGCAGAGTGTAGTATAAGTACCAAAAATAATAGGGTACTCAGTAGGCATCATAGGCCGACCAAGATTAGAAAGAAAATATATATTATAAGATACAGGAATGTAAGGTAACTACAGGAATCCACCTAACTATAGTTATTAACCAAAAAGAGCCATAATCCAACAGATGATGAAGATAATAATAATAATAAGGAAATCTAGCACTCAAATCACAATAAATACAAATGGGTGCATCATGAGATTGATGTGTGAAGTATGCAGCCAATGCAACATGAGTCTAGAATCCCAGCTTTGGACGTGCATAAAGTAAATATGAGTTTTAAATCCCAGCATTGGACATGCATTATGTAGATATGAGTCTGCAATCTCAGCATCGAATATGCAATAAGTAAATATGAGTCTAGAAACCCAGCATAAGACATGTAATAAGTAAAAATGCCCTCCATAAAATTTAAATTGGTGAAAAGAGAGGGGTATTAGATTTTAAATCATAAATCCATAGTAAAATAGAACAAATCCTTTTTAAAACTTCGAAATGCATAGTAATAGTGAAATATCCTTTTTAACTCGAAAAGCAACCATTCTTTCTTAGAAAACTCACTTATGTGCCAAGTCCATGAATGCAGAAATGAATGCAACCAGTATAGTACCCAAGTAAATACAGAATATACACCAAAAATAGGGCCAAGGCACCCTCCAAACAAGGTATATACCTGGAACTTTGTGAATTCTAAAGCTATAGCCTCGGGCCTATAGTTACACAATCAATGGTAAATAGTGATGGAAAAATAGAACTATAATGTGAAAATAAAACAAGGAACCTACTCTACCTCTAAAACCTCCCAGAATTATTCTATGGAATCTAGGCTAGCCACAGCAAATCTATGATCCACTAAACTAAGGATAAACATGGTAGTACTGTTCTACAGTCATGAAAATGGCCAAAATAAGTAGAAAACAGGATTAATCCTAATTCTAACATGTAACCTACCATAACATTCATGCGCTTATAACATATTGAATCTAACTAAACCACGACTAAAATAACTAAATTGTAACCTACCTTGGAGCTGAACTGCAAGCATAAATCATCAATCGTGTCCCTTCCTCTTTTGGATAGCCTCAGAATACTACCATACTATCAAAAACATAAAGTAGGTGTTAAGACAAGAAGACTGACACCTACATTTTGATACAAAATTTAAGGCCAGAAATTGGGTCCACATCCTCGAGGCCCGCTTAATAAAATGAAAAATATTTTTTATAAACACACTCCAAACGAGGTACAGGGTGCATGCCCCATGTTTGGGAAAAATTAGAATTGAATTCAGACTCCAAATGGTCCAAAAACATGCCACTAAAAAGGAAGGAGGATCATGCAAGTTAGGATTCTAATTCAAGAACGGAATGCAAAATAAAGGATTACATGCAAGATAGAATGTGAGGGAAACAAGTTATACCTTAATCAATCGCGAAAATGCCTAGAATTGGTGCTTCTTCTACTTGGGCGAGTTCAACAATAGAGGAAATAGTTTGTTGGAATGAAGGAAATGAATAAGAACTTTATTTAAAAAATACCAGCGATCGATGCACCTATGGTGATATTGACATAGGTGCGGCATCACCGTAATAGATAGACCACCATAAGAGCAGAGGTCAATAGTACCCTTCATCTCCACAGCTGCAATACGCAAGCCTCAGGAGTGGCAGCACAGAGTCGGGGAAGGAAGCGCAAGGGAGACACCCTGCTGACATCACCTCGCACTGCATGTGCAGTATTTGAGTGAAGGGGTGACTGTGTGTAACACCCCAAAAACTTATTCAGCTCTTAAACTAAGAATCTCAAAAAAAATTCATCTTTTACGATTTACGGGTCTAAACCACGGACCATGGTTTGAACCACGGGTCGTGGAATGGAACCGTGGTGTAAGGATGTGATAACGCTCAAAGTAACACTCCAATTAAGAAACGTAAGCGATCGTTGTAAAATATAGAACCCAACAAAGGTTGGGGTCGATCCCACAGAGAAAATGGTGAAAGTTAAGTCTTTCGTGAATTATTTGACTAATGGTCAATAGTTTTCGGTAAATAAAGGGGGGGTTTTGTGTGAACAATGTGTAAACAAAACGAACAATAATGTATGAGTGAAAATCAAGATGAGAGAGAACTAGGGAAGTGTTCTCCATGGCGATGGTAACAATGTCGATTCTAAGCTTAACCGGGTTCTTTGTTTATGTATGTCATGATGTGATTGAATTAATGGTATCATCTAAACGTTTCTCAACCAAATAGACGAATTTACTTTTCAATTCTCTCGAACTTGAAAAGGTGTGCTTTTAGATTTCAATCCTAAACATCAAGTAGATTAATCTAGTTACAGCATTAATCATAAGACGAGAGTTAGTAGTCTCGAATCCTTGTCGTTAATCAAGTATTCCCGGTTTTAATCTCTTTACTCAAGCAAATTAAACCTAGGCATGTTCTAATGTTTTCAACCACTAGAAAACGTTAAATAATGAATGATTAACAACGTGACAACATATATATTGAACTCGACGCTACCCGGAATCTATCTTGCTACTTTTGCCATGGCTCCCACAACCCTAGTTGTGGGAGGTTTAGTTAATCATGCTTGTAGAAGAATAGAAGAAAGTCATATTCATAATAAAGAAAAGAGATCCTTACAATATGGTGAAAACAATCTTCAATTATTCCAAGAACAAGAAAACAAAGATCCCAAGAACAAATCAAGAACACGTTTTCAAGACAAGGAAAACGTGTTTCTTGCTCTCAAATTCTCTCCTAAAACTATTGGGAGAACTATTGTAAAAAGCTTGATAAATAAAATAAACCTAACATAGGGTATTTATAGGAGTCTAGGAAATAAATCCCAAAAACGCTCGGATTCCGCGTAGCGAACTGCCTAGGTGTGACGGCCAGGCTGACGGACCGTCACTGGCTTGACGGACCATCGCCTGGACCGTCGTCACTAGGCAGTAGGCTGCCTCAGGGTGACGGTTTGGGTGACGGATCGTCACCCACTTGACGGACCATCGCCTGAACCATCACTCTTATCCAGAATGCTCTTTTTGCTCGTATTTCCTTCCGTTTCCATGTTTGTCCCTATTTCTTGAAAACATAACATAAACCCATCAAAAACGACAACGGTTGCTTGAAAATGTACGATTGTTCTTAGTTAAAAGGAGTCGAAAGTGCCGTAAAATGGCGGCACATCAACACCCTCAACTTAGACGTTCGCTTGTCCTCAAGCAACATAACATAAAAGAAAAACAACACGACGACTCTACTAAGAAAACAAACTCGTGTCTCTGGCAACTCATGGTCATTCAACATCTTATTCAATTTTAATTCAAGCTCCCTCGTAGCACACAAATGTATGAAACACTAACTTGCATGGATCCAAACATGTCATTCTGACATGATAGAACATTCTACATACACACGCGCAGCTATCCTAACAATCAATAGACAATACAGAAATCTTGGTGCCCTCACCACAAAGAAGTCCCACACAAGATTTGGGACTAGGTAAGCGCTCACACTCACAAACGATTTCAAACAATGCACATGCGATACCATAGGCTTTCTCTTACTATTCTATTTCAGTTCTTCAGAAAGCCGCTCAGGATCACTATAGGACTTGTTTAGGCTTGTAATGAGGCTTCAGGTGCAGGTAGGATACATTTAGGGGTTAGTGACTAAGCCCTCCATGGAACCACCTACGTCTTATTACCACATACTTTACTTTGTCCATCCTTATTCACCTTTTTATTTCCTTTTCTCTAGCTACAGGTGCGGCCTCTTTATTTTGACAATTCTTTTTATTACTTTTTCGATCTTTTTCATCTCTTTTTTTTTCTTTTCTTGGGCACACGCCCGAATTTTCATGCTATTCACAACCAATCTTCTCCATCCTCTTTTTCTTATCATTCACCTCTATAGTAACCACCCCCAACTTAGGCTGATTGCCTGAGTTGAGGTGCACAATGTCCACGGAAGGACTAGGGCCAAAACAGGGTTTACCTCTATAGTAGCCACCCTCAACTTAGACTGATTGCCTGAATTGAGGTGCACGATGTCAAAGGAGGGACCAAGGCAAAAATAGGGATTCACGTTAAACATGAACGGTGACAGGTTATTGAAAGAATGAGATCAATTATGGCTCAAACAGGGATCAAAGGGATTATTTACATTTGGACGGTCTTATAGGCTAAGTGGACTGCACACAAAAAGGGCCTGTGATCCTTTCCTAAGCAACCAACGTCGAACTCAACAAAATAGACCGGGCAAGTTCTAGATGCATGCACAGAGTAAGAATTTATAACAATACGCTCACACACACTTTGCACCAAGAAACTATACCACTACCGACTATCAAGACAACAACTCGGCTTAAGCATACTTATTCCTATCATAATCACACAATGACATTCAAGGATCCAGACAGTCAATCATTTCAACATAAGCTCAAAACCAGAAAATTTTTAAAGGGGGCTCCTTTTAGTCAAAGAAAAACGCCACATGCTTGCTATAGACACTTAGAAAACAACTAAAAATTTAAACGACAACCTAAACATGCCGGTTCTACTAGATAGCACACCGGAGGGAAAAGAACTCGACAACAAAAACCCTCGGTGGTGACTCACAGGTTTCCCCACACCCTCAACTTAGACTCATGCATTGTCCCCAATGAATCCATATGAAAGCTTAAAACTGTGAGAGAAAGGAATACCTGTGAAGTCGATAGGACTCAGATTCTGGAATGATGTTGGAGACCGCCAGGGTCTCCAAAGCAGGAGAACTCGATGGAGTGTGTGCACGCGACACACTTCTGTTGCATTCCAGCTTCTTCTTTCATCGGCTCCGCAGCTAGTCGCGAAAACTTCTTCGCTCTTTCTTTGCAGATTCTCTTGCGGTGTTTTCGTTTCCTTGATTTATTTTCACTGCCTTCCTCTACATGTTTCCCTTCTCGCAGCATCCTTCTCACACCAGCTAGAGTCTCGACCAAACCCGTCTCCTCAAGATGCACATCCGCAGGAGCTTCCTCAATAACATTGACGACCGCGACCACCCTCATGTCACTTGGTTGCTTCATCAATTTAGATACATCGAACTTGACAACTTCATTGTTTAGCCTGAAGGTCAGTTCATTTCTTTCCATGTCAACCAATACTTTTGTCGTGGCTAGCAATGGTCGTCCCAAGATTATGGGAACTTCAAAATCCACTTCGCAATCCAAGATCACAAAGTCAGCTGGGAAGATAAGCTTACCAATCTTTACTAGCACATCGGACAATATTCCCACGGGTCGCTTTACCGAACGGTCAGCCATCAACACTCTCATGGACGTTGGTTTAGGCGCTCCCAAACCCAATTGTTTATAGACTGCTAGCGGCATCAAGTTGATGCTAGCACCAAGATCACACAAGGCTCTTCCGAAGCCGAGTTTCCCAATAGTACAGGGAACAGTAAACGCACCTGGATCTTTCTTTTTGTCTACTAACGACCTTGAGGAAATAGCACTGCAATGGTGGAGGTTGTCTTCCGATTCAAAACTTATCGACCTCTTCTTTGTAATCAAGTCCTTTATGAACTTGGCATAACCGGGCATTTGTTCAAGCGCTTCCACTAATGGGATGTTTATTGATATTTGCTTGAGCATGGTCAGGAAATTCAGGAACTTACCATCTTCCGCTTTCTTCTTCAGGCGTTGTGGGAAAGGAGGTGGTGGTCGAGGCATCATAGTTGGAAGCTTTTCAGCTTCCTTGCTTTTCTCCGTGGGCTTTTGAGTAGCCTCCTCGACTTCCTTGTCGTCCGCGATCTCACCCTCAACTTGAGTCTGAATTTCTGGATGTGATTCCGGTAATATTTTGCCGCTTCTTGTGGTGATTACCATACAGCTCGCGTCATTCCTCGGGTGAATTGTGTCACTCGGCAAGGTACCTGTCTTCCTTTGGTTTAGAGATGCCGAGATTAAACCCACTTGCTGCTCCAATTGCTTAATCGAAGTGGAATGCGACTCCACTATTTGACTCATGGCTGATAACTCAGTCCTTATCTCCTTCACCCCAGAGTCAGTCGATTCTACCTTCAGCAGCATCTTCGCCATCATGTTTTCTAGCTTGGAAGTCCATGCCTCATTGCTAGCTTTGTCCCGATTACCAGGTGGTACATACAACCCACCTCTATCGGTGTTATTCCTCCAGTTTCCTTGATCGCGATTGTAGCCAGCTTTCTCATAGTAGTTGTCCTTCTGATAGTCCGACCTTGGTTTCCTTGGCCATTGGCCTGGAAACCCCCCAAGTAATTCGCCTCCTCAGTTTCTAACTCTGCTGCTCTACCTTGGGAACCCACAGCTTTTACCTTCTCCATACCTCCTGAGAACAAGTGCTTGGTCAGTAGGTCCAACTGCATTTTCAGATGCGCCATGTCTTGGTCGCGCTCCTCGTCTTTTCTGTGCTGCTCAGCTGACATACCAACTGCATAAGTGCTAGCTGCTACCTCTAAATCCCGTGTATGCCAGGCCCTGTTGGTTTTGGTGAGCCTGTCCAAAATAGCTGTGGCATCGGCAAAAGTGCGACCCATAAACGCTCCACCTTCTGCGTTGGCCAATGTTGGCTTGGTAGCCGAATTCAGTGCCCTGTAGAATATTTGCATCAAAAATTCGTCGTTCAACTGATGGTTAGGGCATTGTGATATCTTCTTTTTAAATTGCTACCAGGTCTCGTGCAATTCTTCGTGAGGTTGCTGTCTGAAATTGCTAATCTCATCCCTCAACTGTATCATCCTAGAGGGAGGAAAGAACCTTTCTAGAAAAGCTCCTTTCAACTCTCCCAAAGTTGCGATAGAGTCGAGGGTCAACTCTGTCAACCACAATGCTGCCTCATCAGACAGAGACAACGGAAACAACCTGAGCCTGATCGCTGTCTGACTCACTCCAGGTAACTCAAATGACTTGCAGATGCCCACGAAATTCATCAGGTGCTGGTTTGGATCATCCCTAGCGGCACCACGGAACACTCCTCTCTAATTCAACAGCTGGATCATCGTGCTAGTATTGTTGAACTTGGCTCCGGGTGCTAGTGGTGGAAGAGCAATGGCGCCCGTAGCGCCAACTCCATCCAAGTCGATATCCTCATCATTCAGCATAACATCGTCCTGCAAACCACCAGCATTCAGATTTTGTTGGGCCTGCAGTTCTGCAGCGAGCCTTGCTGCCTCTTGTTGTGCGGCCATATTCCGCCTTAATGTTCTAGCAAGCTCGGGGTCGTAAGGTAATGTTGATTCACCCGAGCGCTGGGTACTTGGCATGCACAACTCTGTACCCTGTCAAAAACAAAAACAACAAATAAACATAAAAGCAGGAAAGTATGACTAAGAGTCAAATAAACACACCGGACTTAATAATCAACCGTATTCCCCGACAACGGCGCCAAAATTTGATAACGCTCAAAGTACCACTCCAATTAAGAAGCGTAAGCGATCGTTGTCAAATATAGAACCCAACAAAGGTTGGGGTCGATCCCACAGAGAAAATGGTGAAAGTTAAGTCTTTAGTGAATTAGTTGACTAATGGTCAATAGTTTCTAGTAAATAAAGGGGGGGTTTTGTGTGAACAATGTGTAAAAAAAACGAACAATAATGTATGAGTGAAAATCAAGATGAGAGAGAACTAGGGAAGTGTTCACCATGGCGATGGTAACAATGTCGATTCTAAGCTTAACCGGGTTCTTTCTTTATGTATGTCACGATGTGATTGAATTAATGGTATCATCTAAACGTTTCTCAACCAAATAGACGAATTTACTTTTCAATTCTCTCGAACTTGAAAAGGTGTGCTTTTAGATTTCAATCCTAACATCAAGTAGATTAATCTAGTTACAGCATTAATCATAAGACGAGAGTTAGTAGTCTCGAATCCTCGTCGTTAATCAAGTTTCCCGGTTTTAATCTCTTTACTCAAGCAAATTAAACCTAGGCAAGCTCTAATGTTTGCAACCACTAGAAAACGTGACATAATGAATGATTAACAATGTGACAACATATATATTGAACCCGACGCTACCCGGAATCTATCTTGCTACGTTTGCCATGGCTCCCACAACCCTAGTTGTGAGAGGTTTAGTTAATCATGCTTGTAGAAGAATAGAAGAAAGTCATATTCATAATAAAGAAAAGAGATCCTTACAATATAGTGAAAACACTCTTCAATTATTCCAAGAACAAGAAAACAAAGATCCCAAGAACAAATCAAGAACACATTTTCAAGACAAGGAAAATGTGTTTCTTGCTCTCAAATTCTCTCCTAAAACTATTGGGAGAACTATTGTAAAAAGCTTGATAAATAAAATAAACCTAACATAGAGTATTTATAGGAGTCTAGGAAACAAATCCCAAAAACGCTCGGATTCCGCGTAGCGGACAGCCTAGGTGTGACGGCCAGGCTGACGGACCGTCACTGGCTTGACGGACCGTCGCCTAGACCGTCACCTACTTGACGGACCATCGCCTGAACCATGACTCTTATCCAGAATGCTCTTTTTGCTCGTATTTCCTTCTGTTTCCATGTTTGTCCCTATTTCCTGAAAACATAACATAAACCCATCAAAAACGACAATGGTTGCTTGAAAACGTACGATTGTTCTTAGTTAAAAGGAGTCAAAAGTGCCGTAAAATGGCGGCACATCAGGATGCCAGGCTCAAACTCTAGTCTGAGAACCATGAGTTTGTTCTACGGACCATAGTTCAGTCTACGGCCCATCCTGTGAACTCGTGGTATTAGATCAGAAGAGTGACTGATTCCTAGGAACCACGAGTCAAGTCTACGGCCTGTAGTTTGAACTTTGGACCGTTCTGTTGACTCGTGGAACCAGATCAAAGACCTTCCAAGTCCTTCAGGAATGATGAATTGGTTTGATGGGCCATAATATATTATACGGTTTATCTTGTTAACCCATAGACTGCCTTCTGTATCCTATTTATTTAGCTAGGAATGACGTATAGAAACCACAAGCCATGATTTGATCTACCACTAGTGGAATCCGTCCATGGTCCCTGAAAGTCAACATTTTCCAGCTTTTTCCTAATTATGTCCTAGGGGTATTTTAGTCATTACCCACCCTTTTAACTCCTATATGAGGTCGTTTTGAGTATTTCTAGAAGGATTTTCACCCTCATTAGCCTAAGTCCCTCCTTAAATTTTCATTCATCTCCCAAAAAGGAAAAGAACTCCTTTAAGCTCCAAGTCTCAAGGTCCAAGATCAAGTCTCCTTTCTTTTCAATTTCAAGTGGGTTAGCTTCAATCAAGGTATGTGGGTATTCAACAATGGGTTCCTTTCACCCTTGTGCCCAAAACCCCCAATTATTATTTCGAATTATGAACTTGTGAAATTAGGGTTTTGATCTAAATTGAGAAAAAGTCATGGGTCTTCCTTTAAAGCATCAATTTATTATTTCTTATTACGTATCTATGATTTAATTGAAGTTCCTTAAATGATTTCAAAAGACCATGCATTAAATATGATTTCTAGCATGATTCCATTCAAATTGTGGATTCCTAAGTTGGGGTTCTTACCCAATTCTCTTGGGCTTTTCTATTAAGTGTTTTCTCAGGATTCCTCCATGAATTTTAAGTTTAATTTCATGCATTAATAATATGATCTCGAGTATCTTATGAAATTGCATGTCTAATTCTTTAAGTTACAAATTTAGAGAGAAAGTATGTTTGAATTATGGCGATGCTAAGTTTTAAGAACTTATGGTTCGAATTTGCATGACATTAGACATGTCCTTATGCTTTCCAATTATTTTGACACTTGATATGTCACAAGTATTATATGAGATATATGTATGTTTTGGGAGTAGTATTTAGCACCGAGTGATGAGGGTCTAAGTAACCCAAGTCCAAACTACATTATCCAAGTAGGGAAAGAGAGTCCTCGTTAGTAGAGAGTGTCTCCTCATGTTTATAAAAGAAGGACCTCGTTAGTAGAGAGTGTCATCCTATGTTTATGAAAGAAAGACCTCGTCAATAGAGAGTGTCATCCCATGTTTATAATAGAGGGTCCTCGTTAGTAGAGAGTGTCTCCTCATGTTTATGAAAGAAGGACCTCGTTAGTAGAGAGTTTCGTTCCATGTTTATGAAAGAAGGACCTCATTAGTAGAGACCCATGTTTATAAAAGAGGGTCCTTGTTAGTAGAGAGCATCTCCTCACAGTTATGAAAGAAGCACCTCATTATTTTAGAGTGTCACCTCATATTTATGAGAGAGGATCCTCGTTAGTAGAGAGTGTCTCCTCATTCTTATGAAAGAAGGTCCTCGTTAGTTGAGAGTGCCCTTCACGTATATGAAAGGGAGTCCTCGTTAGATGAGAGTGCCTCCTTGGTTACTTATGAAAATTAATTCCATGTAGCTCACATGATCTATTGTTGGTTATAAAAAAACTCTTGTACGAATGTTTTCAAGTTTTCTAAACTTTATGATATCTTTTTTGAGGTTTTGACTTCTAACTCATGCTTAGTACTCAAAACTATGATATTTATTTATGATACTCTTATTATGCATGAACTCAGTTTTAAATGCATTTTGAGTATGTCTTCTCCATTCTATGCACATATCTCACATATTCAGTACATCCTATAGTACTGACGTATATTTCCGCTGCATATTCTTGACGATGCAGATACAGGTTTCCATTCTTAGATACATGGCTAGAGTTCGTGGGCCATTCAGCGGGAGTTGGTGAGTCCTTATTTTCCGAGGGCTAATTGAGTCTAGTTCGTTGTCTTTCCTTTAGTACTTAGAGTTACTCGGGCTCTTGTCCCAGCAACCCCTTATGTCTTATGTAGAGGATTTCAGACATATAGTATTCGAGTCTGTTTCATATTTTGTTCTTCTTGACCTTATCTCTATGGATTTGGCTGTTAGTTTCTATTATTTTTCCGCTTTATTTTCTAAAGTCTATCTGAGTATGCTATGACCAAGGGTTAATCTAGGGAACGTGTGTCCCAGATGCCATATTAAGTCTAGGGGGTAGCCTCAGGGTGTGACAAACTTGGTATCAGAGCCTCAGGTTCAAGAGTCCTAGGGTGTCTAAAAATAATATAAAGTAGAGTCTCTTTCATGGGTGTGAAGAGCGCCACACTTATGAGTGGGAGGCTATGAGATATCTTAGGAAAAACTTCACTTCTTTCATGATCAGTATCATACAATAGAGTTTAACCCTATCACTCCTCTCATCCATTCTTGTTACATTTCAGATTATTCCTCCTCGATGTGCTATGCCTCCCCAAGCCACTCGGAAAGCTAATCCTCTAACTCCAGACCCCGAGGTATCAAGTGTAGAGTTCAGAAATGCCATCTATATGCTTGCTCAGGTTGTGGCTACTCAGGATAGTCCAAAGGCGCCTATCCCTATCCACCCTCTAGGTGGAGCAGTGGCTGGCCAAGTTCAAGAGTTCATTCGCATGAACCCGCCTGAGTTCTGGGGTTCGAAGGTTGGTGAAGATCCATTAAATTTTGTGGATGAGGTGAAGAATATCTTAGGTGTGATGCGGGTGGTTGGACTTGAGAGTGTTGAGCTAGCTTCCTAGAAGCTAAAGGATGTACCTCATATCTGGTTTGCACAGTGGAGAGAGGCTAGAGCTAGGGACGTGGTCCCTATTACTTGGGAATGTTTTCAGAAATCTTTCCTCGACCAGTTCTTTACCCGAGAGTTGAGGCAAGCTAAGGCCGATGAGTTTGTGAACTTGAGGCAGGGATTGATGTCAGTTTGGGAGTATAGTTTGAGGTTTACTCAGTTGTCTAGGAAGGATCCATCTATTATAGCGAACCCACAGGATCAGTTGAGTAAGTACATCTACGGAGTATCGGATTTGGTGAAGAAAGAATATAGGTCCGCTATGTTATTAAGTGATATGAATATTTCTTGACTCATGACTCATACTCATCAGATCGAGGGAGACAAGTAGATTGAGATAGCTAGGGAGAACAAGAGAGTCATATCTGAGAGTTCAGGGTTTAGCCATCAGAGGTCCGAGGACGGACACCTTCTTTATAGAAAAGGTCATCAGGACCTGTGCATTCTTTAGCTAGTGCTCCTACTCAGGCCCCCGAGCCTCATAATGATCGGGCAGGTGGTGAATCGGGTTCTTATTCACAGGGTAGTGTTGTAAAAGGGACTCCTTACCCTACTTGCGACACTTGTGGTAAAAGTCATCATGGTGCGTGTCTATCTAGTAAAAAAGGATGTTTTGGGTGTGGTCAGGTTGGACATAAGCTTAAGGATTGCCCTTCAGCTAAGAAGGGACAGACAGGTTGTAGTACTTACTTCACTCCAGTAGCCTCAGGAAGTCGACTGTCTAAGAAGAGTACAACTTCTAGTTTCGGTAGCGGTTAGTGCCAGAACTGACTTTATGCCATGTCATCCCACTCGGACCAGGAGGGTTCCCTGGATATTGTTACTGGTATGTTAAAAGTCTTCTCTTTTGATGTGTATGCCTTGTAAGACCCCGGTGCCTCCATATCTTCTGTGACCTCTTATGTAGCATGAAAATTCAAAGTTAGTTCTAAACAGCTTCTAGAACCCTTTTGGTGGTTTATTCCTGTTGGGGAGTCAGTCTTAGCCAAAAGAATTTATCAAAAATATTTCCTATCTCAGCCCTTCGTAGAGTCACTTCAGCGGGTCTAGTAGAGATTGTGATGACCAATTTTGATGTTACTCTTGGCATGGATTGGTCGGAGTTTGAGGTTGAGGATTTGGTGTTTCTGAAAAGGGTCACCCATGAAGGATATGATGAGGTTTGGTAAGAGAGGAAAGCTTAATCCCCATTGCATGAGTCCTTATCAGTTTTTGAGGAAAGTTGGTAGTGTTGCTTGTAAGTTGGGGTTGCCACCCTCTTTAGAAGCGGTTCATCCGATTTCAGTTTGAAGTAGTAGTTTCCTCATTAACATGTCTATTCCAATCTATTCCATCAGTTCTTGTCAATAACTTGGTATGCATGCATGTTTTTCGAAGTTGATTCAGTCATGTTTTAACTTACAAGCTCAATTATCATGTTTGTTCTTCAGATTTTGTGTATTATTGATTGGTTGGGCTTTTTTTTTCTTCAGCTTTCCCTTGTTTAGTCTTCATTCGAGGATGAATGATCCCAAAGGGAAGATATTGTAACACCCCGGAAACTTATTAAACTTTTAAACTAAGAATCTTAGAAAAATTTCAGCTTTCAGGGTTTATGGGCCAAACCACGGACTGTGGTTTGTACCACGGGTCGTGGAATAAAAATGTGGTGTAAGTCTACCAGGCTCAGACTCTGGTCTGAGAACCACGAGTTGGTTATACAGACCGTAGTTCAATCTACGGCCTATCCTGTCAATGCGTGGTATCAAACATGAGGACAGACTGATTCCCAGGAACCACGAGTCAAGTCTACGGCCCGTAGTTTGAATTACAGACCGTCTTGTTGACTCGTGGAACCTAATTAGAGACCTACCAAGTCCTTCAGGAATGACGAATTGGTTTGACAGGTTGTAATCTATTCTACGGTCTGTCCTATTGATCCGTAGACTGCCTTCTGCAACCTGTTTATTTGGCCAGGAATGACGGATAGAAACCACGAGCCGTGGTTTGATCTACGACTAGTCGAATCCGTCTGTGGTCCCTAAAAGTCAACTTTTTCAAGCTTTTTCCTGATTATGTCCCAGGGGTATTTTAGTCATTACCCACCCTTTTAATTCCTAAATGAGGTCGTTTTGACTATTTCTAGAAGGATTTTCACCCTTATTATCCTAAGTCCCTCCTTAAATTTTCATTCATCTCCCCAAAAGTAAAAGAACTCCTTTAAGCTCCAAGTCTCAAGCTCTAAGATCAAGTCTCCTTTCTTTTCAATTTCAAGTGGATTAGCTTCAATTAAGGTATGTGGGTATTCAATAATGGGTTCCTTTCACCTTTGTTACCAAAACCCCAATTCTTAATTTGAATTATGAACTTGTGAAATTAGGGTTTTGATCTAAATTGGGAAAAATTCATGCGTCTTCCTTTAGAGCATCAATTCATGATTTCTTATTATGTATCTATGATTTAATTGAAGTTTCTTAAATGATTTCAAAAGCCCATGCATTAAAGATGATTTTTAGCATGATTCCATTCAAATTGTGGGTTCCTAAGTTGGGGTTCTTACCCAATTCTCTTGGGCTTTTCTATTAAGTTTTTTCTCAGGATTCCTCCATGAATTTTAAGTTCAATTTAATGCATTGATATTATGATCTCCATTATCTTATGAAATTGCATGTCTAATTCTTCAAGTTATGAATTTAGAGAGAAAGTATGTTTGAATTATGGCTATGCTAAGTTTTAAGAACTTATGGTTCGATTTGCATGAACTTAGACATGTTCTTATGCTTTCCAACTATTTTGACACTTGATATGTCACAAGTATTATATGAGCTATATGTATATTTTGTGAGTAGTATTTAGCACCGAGCGATGAAGGTCTAAGTAACCTAAGTCCAAATTGCATTACCAAAGTAGGGAAAAAGGTTTCTCGTTAGTATAGAGTGTCCCCTCATGTTTATGAACTAAGGACCTCGTTAGTATAGTGTGTCGTCCCATGTTTATGAAAGAAGCACCTCATTAGTAGAGAGTGTCATCCCATATTTATGACAGAGAGTCCTCGTTAGTATGGAGCGTCTCCTCACGTTTGTGAAAGAAGGACCTTGTTAGTTGAGAGTGTCACCTCATGTTTATGAGAGAGGATCCTCATTAGTAGAGAGTGTCTTCTCATGCTTATGAAAAAAGGTCCTCATTAGTTTAGAGTTCCCTTAACGTATATGAAAGGGAGTCCTCGTTAGTTGAGAGTGCCTCCTCGGTTACTTGTGAAAATGAATTCCATGTAGCTCACATGGTCTATTGTCGGTTAAAAGAAACTCTCGTACGAATATTTTCAAGTTTTCTAAACTTTATGATATCTTATTTTAGGTTTCGACTTCTAACTCATGCTTAGTACTCAAAACTATGATATTTATTTATGATACTCTTATTATGCATGAACTCGATTTTAAATGCATTTTATGTATGTCTTCTCCATTTTATGCACATCTCACATATTCAGTCCATACTATAGTACTGACGTATATTTGTGTTGCATCTTTTTGAAGATGCATATACAGGTTTCCATTCTCAGACACATGGCTAGAGTTCATGGTCCAATCAGCGGGAGTTGGTGAGTCCTCATTTTTCGAGGGCTAGTTCAGTCTAGTTCGTTGTCTTTCCTTAAGTACTTAGAGTTAGCTGGGGTCTTATCCCAGCAACTCCTTATGTCTTATGTAGAGGCTTCCAGACATAGATAGTATTCGAGTCTCTTTCAGATTTTGTTCTTCTTGACTTTATCTCTATGGATTTGGCTGTTAGTTTCTATTATGTTTCCGCTTTATTTTCTTAAGTATATCTGAGTATGCTATTACCAAGGGTTATTCTAGGGCACTTCTGTCCCGAATTCCGTATTACGTCTAGGGGGTAGTCTCGGGGCGTGACACTGTGCAGGTGCGTCCAGGGCACTACAACCATGCCCATACTAGAACCAGCAGCACTTGCTGCAAAACTCAACTCCAAACTCTCTCACCGCACCCTCGAGATCTATTCTAAGCCCCTAGAACACAAATTAGATATGCTACCCTACCAAAAATGATGTTTCAGACATAATGGAATTGATGAAATCCCAAATGGAGATTATTTCGATGAAATGTGGGCCCTACGCCCAAAAACCAACTTTTAGCCAAAAGCAACTCGATAGCCCAAAATGAGTCTGGAAGCCTCAGGACCTGAATCAAAGTCCCTCTAGCCCAAAGTCAAAGTTCTAGAGCTAACAACACTGACAAAATTTTCATCTGAGGCTGTCTTTTCCAAAGATTGACCAAAGTCAACTCTTCTAGTTTTAAGAGTTTCAAAATAGGTAAATGGGATTAAATCATGAATGAACTGCCCGAGAACCAAACCGTCAGTTCTATCAAATCATAAATGACTTATAGCCGCTGTAAGAAAACTCAAAATACAGGAAAAGCCTAAGTGTACATAAAGATTTGAGTTGAGTAGAATTTAAAATTCAAGTAAGGTAAATCTATGCTAATATACGGTGAAACACATGCACCACATATAAGCGTCATACAAAGAACATATGGAGTAACATGTGAGGTCAATAAAACTAAAAAAAATAAGCTACATGTGTTGATACATGGTTCAAAATATGATCCTCATATTCGTCTTATGGTTCATATCTCATGTCATATGTTGAAGCACAATTTAGATGCAAAATCCTATGTCTAGAATTGACATGGAGTGGCCACTTAAAAGCCATATATTGGACATGTGGGATGTATGTAAATGCATATGAATGTTATAAGAAAACCTTAGCTATTAGAATTTTCCAGATTGACAAACAAAGATGACCTATGATTATATAATGGACATACGGTTCATATGTTAAACCGCACATTAATGAGACAGGTGTATGACTTAGATCCACAGAGGATATTTGTAAAATAATTTCTCCTAAATTGTGGTTTAACTTTAAATCTAAGAAGATTTTTTGGACCTCTTTCCTACGTTCCAAATACTACAAAAGGATCCATCATGTGTCTTCTAAGAAATAATATCTCCAATCATACACTTGAACAAGGATATTCAAGACCAAATACCCCAATGAACCTCATATTTTTTGAAAGTGGGTATAGCGAAAATCTCCCTTTTGTTGGATAAATGGATTGGTGTAGGTCCTTCATTCAAGCTAGTTAACCGCTACCCAATATCTGCTAGAATTACTGTTTGTGATTTTTTTGCTTAGATTTGTGGTATATTATCAAAATGCAACAACTCCTCTCTACCTACATTATCACTCAATATGAATAGGAATGATAAAGACATGTCCATTTGGACTTCTTTCCATTGTGGAAAGTTCAATTGTTGTTCTGCTTGGAATATGCTGACAAATAAAAATGCACCATCTTCACTGTACCAAAATATGGAATAAAAGGCTCCTTGCGAAAAAAATTCCCATTGATGTTGTGATCATGAAAATTCATATTTATGGTCCATACACTTACTATTGTTGTATCATTAAGTATAATGTGTAATTACATTCCTGGTCATTCTTGTGTTTTTCTCATGTTTACCTACTTAGAAACTTCTCGTATCTTCTATAGAGTATTTATGGTGTGCATAGATGGGTGGTTTGATTCCCGAGGTGTTCAATTGAGTTTTAAATGAGATTTCAAGATTGTAGCCTTTTTGGATGTTAAGGGTTGACTTTGGTCATCATTTATAAAAAAACAGGCTTGGATTAGAGTTATCGTCTGTTTTGTAATATCCAAAATGTGGGTTTTTGGCTAGTGGATCCTTTGGTCTGGGTCAAAGGCTTCCAAACTAATTTTGGATACTTGATTAGATTTTTGGTGTTTTAGTTCAAGTGTTGACTTGAGTCAACATTTTACTAAGACAACCTATGTTTTCCATTTCAATGATTTCATTGAGTTCGGAATACCATTTTCAGTTGGGTAGAATATTTAGTTTGTGCTCAAGGGATTCCAAATGAATCTTGAGGGAGCATTAGAAATTTGGTCGTTTTATGTAAAGCTACTGGTGCAGCTGTATTTGGTGCAACCGCACCTATGGACATTGTCTTATGTCTATGAAGAAACTCTAGCAGTGGGATAGATGCACTAGCAATGGAGGTGACGTCAGGGGGAGCCACGCCTATGGAGCTTTCCCCACATTTGTGAAAGTTTCTTCGCTGCTACAAGATTGCACCTGTAGGCAATGAATTGCTCCGGCTGAGTATGGTTCCATGGGGGGCCTCTGCACCTGCAAAAGATCTTTCACACTTGCAGCACCACACTTTGAGTGAACCTTCTATAAGTATGGTAATCCCTGGGTTCTTAAGATCCTTATTCCTCTTTTAATTCATTAAATTTCCAAAGATTTTGTGAGCTCGACGTGAGGAAAATGTCAGCTATTATTGGATAATTCTTCAGCCGATAAGCTTGTTATCTTCTGTGTTACATTCCCTCAACCATTCAAGATTCAATTCCATCTTTAATTTGCATTTTGGGTCTTTAAATTCTTTTTCTTTTTCCATGATCAAGTAATCTTTTCTGGACCAATTGAGGTCTGAATAAAGTCCTGTCTTTGCCAAACTTTTAGGCATGATTTTCTTACCCTTGGAGTAAGATAATTGCAAAGAAAGTTTTCATTTTTGTTGATGGGCCTCGAGCGTCAATTTTTTACCCAATTTTTGGCTCAAATTTTATATTATCAATGTGGGTATAGTTATTATCTTTCTTACATATATTTTATGTAATTGATAGATTGGCGGTGATCTAAGGCTTTGTGGAAGGGGAAGGCTTCCATGTGAATGTTCAAAAATGTTGTTTGGCCCTTAGATAGTTTATGGTCTTCTTTTCTTTAGACTTAGATCGAAATATAGTATAGAGTATAAATTGCATATTGGTTAAGGGAATTTTAGTTAGAGATAGGTTTATCTAGAATATCAAAAAAATTGGCTTATATTGAGGACTTTAGAGTGGTATTCTTTATTGAGCCAAGTTTTAGGATGCTTATTTATCTTAGGATTAGATCAAGCGTCCTTAATTTATGTTCGGGTAGGATTTCATGGTAGAATGGGGTTACAATTTTTAGCGTATATTATGATATGGGTTACATTTGTAATTTTTCAATGCATTGTGCCTCCAATATGGGCTTATTAATCCCTATTTTTTGTATATGCGAGGTATCAATACATAGTTGTTCTTGCATTTTCATATTTACAAATCATTCACATGGAAAAATATTGGATTTGACGAAAAATACTAATTTTCTGTCTTAAATGAGAAATTTTATCACTCTTTCACTAAACTATAAGGGTTTTATTTCTGATAGGTCTGAGGTTAAATTTTGGGCAGCCCAAGGTAAGATTTTGGGTTTTGTTGATGAGTCTGAGGTATGATTTCAAGCAACCCGAAGTATGATTTTTTGTTTATCTATATTGGCTACATGATGCATTACATCTTCCCATACTGTATCACATCATTTTGTGTGTATAAATATAATTTTGTGTATACTACTATTATCATATTGTTCTATAGATTGCTGAGACTTCTCTGCTTTCAAAGTTACTTTTCTTGAAATTTATGTTGTACACATGTTTAACAAGCTTATCAAAGAGATTGGGGTGACATCAACGAGGAGCTGCACCTCTTGATCTTTCCCTGCTCCTATAGGCAATGACCCGCTCCTGCGAAGCCTTGTGCCATGGGTGGCCTCCACGCCTGTGGAAGATACACCACACCTGCGGCACTACGCTTGCATCAATTTTTCAATCGATGTGGTAATCACTAGGTCCTTAAGACCCTTCTTCCTCTTTTAATTCATTTAATTTCCAATGACTTTGAGAGCTCGGCTTCAGGAAATTATCAGCCAATGTTTGATAAAACTTCATTTGATAAGCTTGTTATCATCTCCTTCACGTTTCCTCTATCATTCTATCTTTAGTTTGGTCTTTAATTCACGTTTTGGCTCTTCAAATTCTTTTTTTTCCTTCTATTATCAAGTAAGATTTTGCGAAATAATTGAGGTCCAAGTAGAGTTTCATCTCTGCCTAACTATTGGGCATGCTTTTCTTACCCTTGGAGTAAGATAATTGCAAAGAAAGTTTTTATTTTCATTGGCAGGCCCCGAGGGTCAATTTTTGACTCAATTTCTGGCCCAAATTATAAATAGCCTATATGGGCATCGTAATTCTTGTGCTTACATATAGATTATGTATTTGATAGATTTGCGGCAATCTACGGCTCTACGGAAGAAAAAGGCTTTTGTGTGATAGTTTGAGAGTGTTGTTTGACCGTGCGGTAGGTTACAATCTTTTTTTCCTTAGACTGAGCTCAGATAGATAGTATATATATAAATTTTATGTTTTATGGGAATTTCTAGGCAGGGATAGGTTTATCTCGAATATCAGAATTATTGGCCAATTTTGGGGAGTTTATAGTGGTATTCTTTCTTGAGCCTTAGTTCTAGGATATTTATCTAGTATTAGGCTTAGATCAGGAATCCCTAGTTTACGTTTGGGGTAGGATTTCATGGTAGAATGTGGTTAAAGTTTTTAGCTTATGTTCATATGTGGTTTACTTTCGTATTTTTCCCTATTTGTTGAGACTTGTACGGCCTATGGCCCGGGATTTGTGTTGTACCAGTTTTTACAATGGATTGTGGCTACAGTATGGGCTTAGTCATCTCTATTTCATCTATATATAGGGTATATATATAAGTTGTGGCTGCATTAGCATATTCTTATTCACACGAAAAAATGTTGTATTTGAGGAAAAATACTTATTTTATGTCATAAACAATAATTTTTACCACTTTTCATTAAATTATTAAGATTTCTTTTCAGATAAGTCTGAGGTTAAATTTTGGGCCAGCAGAGATAAGATTGTATGTTTTGCTGATTAGTCCGAGGTGAGATTCCAGGCGTCCCTAGGTATGATTCTGGGTTTCTCTTCATTAGCCACATGTTGCATTAGATCATCCCATACTTCATCACATCATTTCCTATATATATTACTACGTGTATAATATTATTATTGTATTGGATATAGATTGTTGGGACATTGTTGTGTGCATGGTTACTTCTCTTATACTTTATATTGTATACTTGTGTCCTGAGCTCAGTTGTCCTATGATGCCTACTGATGTCATGATCCTAAAATCAGGTCATGATGACACCTACTAAAAAAAACCAGTAGGCAAACCAACCAAAGAACACGATACGATGAATAAACATTTACATAAGCAAATTGGAAGAGAAATAATGACAAAATTTGTGCCAACAGTATAGATATATACCTAATAATATAAAATATACAAAAAGGCCCTAAAGAGACCAGAAAAGATAAAATAAATACAAAAACCAAAACCTCAGACCTGGTGTCACCGGTAGAAGAGCGTCTAGACACAGAAAGAGCGCTATTCAAGGTTCTACTATCTACCAAAATACAAAATACAGACAACATGAATAGATGGAAAGCAGTAAATTCTCCAAATGTCGGGAGCTCACCACGATCCCAAAAGTAACATGTCTCAAATGAGTGGATGGTCAATGAGGGTGGCTCATACTATTTTCTACATCATAAAAAGATGCAGAATGAGTACCAAAATAGGGGTATTCAGTAGGCATCATAGGCCGACCGAACTCAGAAAGATAACATATATTATAAGAGAAAGGAAAGTTAACTAGTTATCGTTATCCACCTAAATCTAGTTATCATAGGAAATTGAAAGCAAGAAAGTTACCCGGCTAATGATGAAGTTAATAATACAAAGGAAAAAGAGATAGTCCAAGTAGAAACAGGCAAGAATGAAATGCGATGTAACATGAGGTAGATGTAATGCAGTTTGCGGCGTATTCAATATGAGTCCAAAATCCCAGTCGGACATAACAATAAGTAAATATAAGTTTGGAATCCCAATCGAACATAACAATAAGTACACATGAGTCTGGATTGCCAGTCTAACATGGCAGTAAATAAGTATGAGTCTGAAATCCCAATCAGATATAACAACAAGTAATTCTTCTCTCTTCTGAACTCAAATCAGTAAAAGATAGGGCATTTTAGTTTGGAGAGCTGGATGTCAGTGGTAATGTAAAACAAGTCCTTTAAAAACACATAAATATATATTAAGGGAGAAAAATCTCTTTTCGAGCTGAAAAACCCAATTTTTCTCCTTTAAGCCATGTCATGAGCCATGTGCATGAATGCAGAAATATATAAGTTCCACCACAGAGAATACATGAACATACATATCTATCAAACACAGCTATAGAACCCTCCAAAAAAAGGCAATTGACAAGGAACTCCATCAAATCCACGTTATGGCCTCGGACCTATAGTGACATTGTAACGGTAAATAAAGACGGAAGATGGTACTAGAACGCAAAGCCGTAAACATCTATTCTACTATGAATACCTCTACAAGCCTATACTAAGGATTCTAATCTAACATATCGAGGCTATAGAACCCTAAACTAAGGATAAACATGATAATTCTATTCTATGATCACGGAAATGGCCAAATATACGGAAACATGATTTAAGCCTAATTCTAACCTAAACCATACCCTAACGTTCAAGTACCTTATAAAATATATAATCTAACTAAGACAGGTCTAAAGGAGGTAAATCGTAACCTACCTCAACGATGAACTGCAATCGCGAATTATCACAGAAGAGCCTTTCCCTTTTGAAGTGCCTCAGACTGCTGTCATGCTATCATAAATATAATATATGTGTCAGGATGAGAAAAATCACACCCATATTGCTATACAAAATTGAGGGTCAGAAATTGGGTCAAAATCAACTTTTGGGGCTCGCAAAATGAAATAAAAAATAAATTTTACAATTATGTTCGCAATGGGTTTCTAAACACATGCCTGAAATTTGGGCGCAAACTGGACTCATTTCATGGTCCAAAAAATCCCCAAAAGTCGCTTGATCAATGAAATTTAAAACAAGTGATTCAACATAAATCATGAAGGATATAGGCAAAGGAATGATGGAAAATGAACAGGGGGATATAACGGATTTGCTGGAAAAATTTTGGGTGATCAAACACCTTAAAACCAGCTCCCAAACTTGCTCAACAATGGAAATTTTGTAAATGTGGTGAAGAAAACAAAGTGAAATGATTTAGATAGGTGCTAAGGGTCCTTCTTCGCATAAGAGAGGACTCCATCACGCGAACACAAAGATGAAGCTAGCCCGGGTCCTTTTGACACTTAATCATGTACGTGGGTGTGCGACCAAAAATGTGGGACCATGAAAACATACTACACCTCGCGTACGTGAAGGGTAGGGTAACCAACACCAACAACACCAAAAACCAGCAATACAACTAAGCTAAAAATTTCACCAAATAGACTCTCGAGATTTATTCAGAACTCTGTGAACACAAACCATTTATGATACCCAATTGGAAATGAAATTCTGGATTCAACGGAATCATCGAAATAACAACGGAGGTCGTCTTGATAAAATGTTGACCAAATTCAATACTTAGCCAATTTTGCCTAAAAGTTACCCAAGAGCCTAAAATGAGTCCGAAAATCTCAAGACATAAACCAAAGGTCCCACTATCCCAAAGTCAATGTTTTGTCTCTAACAGCGCAGACATAATTTCCATCCAAGCCTATTTTGTTCAAATGGTGGTGACCAAAGTAAAACTTACATACTTAAAGAGTTCCAAAATAAAGAATCTCATCTAGAACTATATCGAACACCTCGGGAAGTATGCCACCCATCCCCACAAACCAAACTAACTATAAAGAAGCTACAGGAAAGGTAAAAATGGTAAAAAAGGCATGAATATAAGAAAATGACCATGGGGGTCATTACAATATCCACTACTAAAAGAACTTTTGTCCTCAAAAGTTAAAGAAATGAAGGTACCTGAAGGCTCAAAAAGGTGAGGATAACGGGTCCGTATGTCAGTATTGGTCTCCCAAGTAGCCTCCTGGAAAGGATAATATCGGTACTAAACCTTGACTGATGGAATCTCCTTTGACCTTAACTTTCTAACCTTCCTATCAAAAATAGCAACAAGTTCCTCCTCAAAACCTAAAGACTTATCCAACTTAACTGAATCCCACTGAAGAACGTGCAACTCATCCGGAACATACCGTCTCAGCATAGAAACATGGAAAATAGGGTGAACACCTGAATGATCAGGATGAAAGGCTAACTCATATTCTACCTCTCCAATGCGATGAAGGATCTCAAATTGCCCAATGAACCTTGGGCTAAGCTTGCAGTTTCTCTCAAACCTTATCACGCCCTTCATAGGCGACACCCAAAAGAACACTCAGTCACCAACCATAAAATCTTAATACCAAACTATCTAGTTTGCATAACTCTTCTGCCTACTCTGGCAGTACAAAGTCTCTCTTGAATGACTCAAACTTTATCCATGGAGTCGCGTAGAAAATTAGTACCCCACAGTCAAACCTCAAAGGAATCAAACTAACCCACCAGAGACCTGGACCACCTATTATACAATGCCTACAAAGGAGCCATCTAAATACTGGTGTGGTAGCTATTAGAACTCAGCCAACGCTAAGAACTGGTCCCACTGACCTGTGAAATCAATAACATAAGCCCATAACTTATCCTCCCAAACATGAATAGAACACTTAGGCTGACCATAACTATGCAGGTGAAAACCAATGCTAAGCTTAACCCGGGTACCCTGCTCTCTCCGAATAGACCTCTAGAAACATGAAGTAAAGTGAATACCATGATAATAAATGAAAGAAATAGGCACCCTATGAAAACGAACAATCTCACGAATGTAAATCTAAGCCAACCTCTCTGAACTCTAGGAAATCTAAACCGAAAAAAACTGAGAAGATTTTGTCAACCTATGCATGATAACCCAAATAGAATCAAATCTCCGCAAAGTGCATGACCAACCTACCACGAAGTCCACATCTATGTGCTTCTATTTCTTCTTAGGAATATGTAGCCTCTGGGTTAAACCATTTGCTCTCGGGTGCTCGTACTTCACCTGCTGATAATTCAAGCACCTAGAAATGAAATCTGAGATATATTGCTTTATCCCATACCACTAATAGTGCTGCTCAAGTCACGATACATATTAGTTGCACCGGGATGAATGGAATACCTAGAACAGTAAGCGTCGTCCAAGATTAACATGACCAAATTACCAACTCTAAGAATACAGATACGATCCTCAATCCTTAGAACACCCTCCGAATTAAAGGTCTCCTTCCTAGCCTCGCCATATAATATCTTATCATGAATGATCCTCAAGCTCGCATCATCAAACTATTATGCCTGAATCTACTCTAAAAAGGATGACCTAGCCTCAACAGTAGAAAGAATATGGCATAGCTCAGAAATGTCAAGTCTAACCAACCTGTTAGACAAGGATTTGATGTCCAAAGCCAAAGGTCGCTCCTCTACTTCCAAGAATGCCAACCTATCCATACTCACTGCCTTCCGGCTCATGGCATCAACTACCACATTTGCCTTGCTTGGGTGATTGAGAATACAGATGTCATAGTCCCTTGGTAACTCCAACCACCTACGCAACCTCAAATTTTTATCCTTATGGCTGAAAATGTACTGAAGACTATGATGGTCAGTAAGTATCTCACAATGCACACCATACAAATAGTGCCTCCAAATCTTGAACGCAAAGACTACCCCCAAAAACTCCAAGTCATGAGTGGAGTAGTTCCTCTTGTGAACCTTAAGCTGTTTGGAGGCATAAGCAATTAATCAACCCTGTTGCATCAATACACAACCTAAACCGACTCCATTAAGGTTGTTGTGGCATTAGTCAACCCGAATGATATAACTAGGAACTCATAATGGTCGTATCAAATCCTAAATGCGTCTATGAGATACCCACTGCCCTGATCCTCAACTGATGATAAACAACCTTAAATCCATCTTAGAGAACACCACTGCACCCTGTATCTGGTCAAACATATCATCAGTATGTGGCATTGTATACTTGTTCTTAATAGTCACCTTATTCATTTTTCTGTAATCAATACATATCTGTAAGGAACCATCCTTATTCTTCACAACCAAAACATAATCACCCCACGGAGTTACACTAGGCTTGATAAACCCCTTACTCTGAAGATCCTGGAGCTGCTCTTCAAGCCCCCCTCAACTCGACTAGCGCCATCTGATATAGTGGAACAGAAATGGACTGAGTGTCTATCTCGACATCAATACCAACGTCGATATCACAATCAGGAGGAAGACCTGGTGGATCAGTAGGAAACACATCCAAATACTCGCAACCCACTAGAAATAACTCAATAGAATATGTGGTGGCAATAGTATCACAGACGTAAGAAATATAAGCCAACCACCACTTCCCAACTATCCATTGGGCGCTCAGGAAAAATATAACTCCTTTTGGCATGTTGCTATTGGAAGCCTTCCATAAAAGAGGAGGGATATCAGGCATCTGTAGAGTAACAGTCTTGGTGAAGCAATCAACGACCACATGATAAAGAGATAGCCAATCCATGCCAAATATAATATCAAAGTCAACTATATCCAGTATAACCAAGTCTATCCAAGTGTCATAACTTAGAATAGTTATCACACAAGCCCGGTATACACGATCTATTACTAAAGAATCACCTACTGGGTATCTACACGCATTGGTAGAGGCAATAACTCACAAGTAAACTCCAAACGAGTAACAAAATAAGTAGACATATAGGAGAATATAGACCCTGGATCAAAAAATGTAGATGGTGAATGATGACACACTGAGATCATACTTTTGATGGCATCATTTGAAGCGTCAACCTTTGGATGTCCTAAAAATGCATAAATATGACTTCTATCACCACAACCACCTCAAGTACCTTAAGGACCACCCCAACTACCCTGCACCTCACTTCTGGCAGGTAGCACTAGAGCCCTGGGGCCTAAACTTGCTGACTTGGCTAACTCCTGGCCACCATGCCTGAATCTATAGCAGTCATTAGCAAAGTACCCTAAGTCACGACTCTCAAATCACCCTCTACCTGCTAATGTCTGAGGTAAATAACCCACTAAAATAGACTTTCCACCTCTTCCTAAATACACAGAATAAATACTCTTGAAGTCTGAACCTAGCTCTAGCTACCTGACCACTCTAACCCTCGATAATCTAATGTTCTACCTAGACAGGTTATCCAAGCTAGAAATACTGAGGGTGACCCCTATCGGAGAACCCTCTGCCTCTTTTCTATAAACCAGTGAATCTACCTTGAGTGCGGGGCCTCTTATCGCTGCCTCCGTAGCCCTTGCATCAAATATTCTCAATAGTGAGAGCATGATCAACAACAATAAAAAGCTCACCCATGAAGCCATCAAGTGCTCTGAAGCCAATTGAAGTTTCAGGCTCAACCCTCTAACAAAGCAACACATCCTCTTGTATTCGGTAGGCAGAATCATAATAGCATGCCTAGCCAACTCATGGAAGTGGACCTCATACTCTAAAATAGTCATAGAGCCCTACTCTAACCAGGTTAACTCATCCCTCAATCGCTCCCTCATACTGCACGGTACATACTTGTCACGCCCCGAGGCTACCCCCAGGAAATAACATGGGACCTGGGACCATGAGTGCCCCAAGCTAACCCTTGGTCATAGCATAACTCAGGTATATCAATTTAACATAGCGGAAGCTTAATAAGATAATTTGGAAACATAAGCATATATATATATAATCAAGTCAAACGGGAAATACAATACAAAGAGGAGACCCGAACATTGTCTATGTCTGAAAAGCCTCTAAACCAACATATAGAGTTGATGGGACAAGACCCCAACTGACATAATTATCAGAAGGAAAGATAGGCATCATGACTAGGATGGAAACTGGCCCTCGAACCATGAGGACTCACCAATACTGACTGGATGTCCGGCTTCATCTAACCATGAGCCTGATGGGAGACACCTGAATCTGCCTCATCAAGAGAATGCAGCACAAAAATATGCGTCAGTACTATAGGATGTACTGAGTATGTGAGATATGCATGGTCATGATAAAAACATACATAAAACATGCTTAAGGTGAACTTATTCATAATGAAATAGCATAAGAAAATTATCAAGATACAAAACATAAAACATGAAGCAAGTTAAAGTTTGAAGTATGACATCATATATAACTTCATAACTTGAAAATAATCATGTGGAAGTTTCTCTTAACCGATATTAAATCATGCTGAGCTACATGGAGTCCAGTTTCATGCACCTACACTGAAAAAGGTTGTCTTAATCGACCAAAGTTAGAACCATATTTATAAGGATCCTTTCATAAGCCACGGAGGGCAACCACAGCGGCAACATAGTTTTGGACTTAGGTTATCTAGAACCCTCATCACTCGGTGCTAAATACTACTCCCAAAACATATAAAATAAGGCTCACATACATGTGACATATCTATATGTCAAGCTTGTCATAAACATGTTCATACCCCGGATCTTCATACTACTCACGAACTTTGGTTTTAAAAAAATGATTCATGAGCATTGATGGTACATGAGCTGCCTTGCATTGCATAATATTTCATAACTTGAAAACTTGCATGGCACTAGTTTAATTTCATAATACATATACTTTCATAAAAACAAAGGAACTAGGCATACAATTGCTTGAAATTCATGAAAATCATGCCATCAAATACCCAATTTTCTTAAATCACTTCATGCATGTAGGATTTACCATAATCAACCTTCAATTCATGAAATAGGAAATCATATATAAAAACTCATGCAATTTAATAAAATTTCATATTAAAATCATGAGAAGGTAATTTATAGAAAAACCCATAAGAATTGGGTAAGAACCCTAATTTGAAAGTTCATGAAATAACAATTTGAAATTTGGGGTTTGGGCACAAAGGTGAAAGAAACCCATTGTTGAATACCCACATACCTTGATTGAAGTTAACCCACTTGAATTGAAAAAAAATAGGAGACCTGAACATGGAGCTTGAGAGCTTGAGCTTGAGAGAGTTCTTTTCCTTTTTGAAAGATGAATGAGGTAATGAGAAGGGACTTAGGCTAATAGGTGTAGAAACCCTACTAAAAAGATTCAAAACGACCTCATTTAGGAGTTAAAAGAGTGGGTAATGACTAAAATACCCCTAGGAAATAATTAGGAAAAAGCTAGAAAAAAATTGACTTTCAGGGACAATAGATGGTTTCCACGGACCGTAGATCAAATAACGGCTCGTGGTTTCCACCCGTCTTTCCTGGCCAAAAGGATAGGCTGCAGAAACTAATCTATGGGTCAACTGGATGGACCCGTAGAATGAATCATGGGTCGTAGACCCAAGTCATCATCTCTGGGAACTGGTCTGATCTCTAATCAACTTCTACGACTTGACAGGATGGTCCGTCATTTAAACGACGGGCCATAGAACACAGTCGCAAAACCTGGGGAACTTGTCAACCCTCTGATCTGATTACACGAGTTGACAGGATGGGTTGTAGTCAGAACCATGATCCATAGAACCAACTCATAGTTCTCATACCAGAGACTAAACCAACAGAAGGAAACCACGGTTCCATTTCACGACCCGTGGTTTAAACCTCGGTCCGTGGTTTGGACCCGTAATTCCTGGGAACATAAAAAATTTCAGAGTTTCAAACTTAGAAAGTTGGTTCGATTTCTGGGGTATTATAATATCTCCCCCTTGGGATCATTCATCCTTGAATGAAGACTACGGAAGGAAAACTGGAGAGAAAACAACCCAACCAAACAACAACAACGCATGAAAACTAAGGGTAAACATGAAGTTGTACTTTTCAACTTAAAACATGATTGAATCAACTTCGAAAACATGAATGCATGCTAGGATCATGAGAGGAACTCATGGAGTAGAGTCAGAGGAACATACTAAGGAGGAAACTATTACCTCAAGCTAAAATGGAATTGGAAGGAAAGGGATGAGGGTACTTGGCTTTCATGGTTGATTCTGCTTCCCAAGTAGCTCCCTCGACTATTTGATTGCTCTAAAGGACTTTCACCAAAGTGACTTCTTTGTTTCTCAACCTCCAAATCTGACGATCAAGGATTTCTACGGGAACCTCCTCATAGCTGAGACTATCCTTCACACCTACTTCTTCTAAAGGAACAATCAAGGTCAGATCACCAACACACTTCTTCAATAAGGAAACAATGAACACCAGATGAACCGCTCCTAATTTCGATGGCAAATCCAACGCATAAGCAACCTTACCAACTATCATCAGAATCTGATAAGGACCTAGAAAACGGGGACTAAGCTTTCCCTTTTTGCAAAATCTCATCACACCCTTCATGGGTGACACCTTCAGAAAAATTAAATCATTAACTTCAAACTCTAACTCCCTTCTCCTCACATCCGTGTATGATTTCTGTCAACTCTGAGCGGTCTTCAACCTTTCCCTAATAAGCTGAACCTTATCCATGGTCTCATGAACTGAATCTAGTCCAATCAAAGTTGCCTCACCTACCTCAAACCAACTAATAGGAGATCTACACCTCCGACCATAAAGTGCCTCATACGAAGCCATCTGGATGCTAGAGTGAAAACTGTTGTTGTAGGCAAACTCAATAAGAGGTAAGTGATCATCCCAATTACCTTTAAAATCAATCACATAAGCTCTCAACATGTCCTCCATAGTCTGAATGGTACACTCTGTCTAGCCATCTATCAGGGGTGAAAAGTTGTGATAAGATTCACCTGAGTACCAAGACCTCTCTGAAACGATCTCCAAAATTGAGAAGTAAACTGGGTACCCTTATATGAAATAATGGACAAAGGAACACCATGCAATTGAACTACCTACTGGATGTAGAGTCTGGCATAGTCGTCTATTGAATCCCTAGTCTTAACAGCCAAGAAATGGGATGATTTAGTCATTCGATCGATAATTACCAAAATTGAGTCATGTTGCCTTCTAGTATGAGGCAGACCAGTAATGAAGTCCATCTTGATCACTTCCCACTTCCAAGTAGGAAGGTCAATATCCTGAATCATGCTACCTGGCCGATGATGCTCTTCCTTCACTTACTGACAGTTGGGACACTTAGCCATAAAACTGGCTATTTCCCTCTTCATACCATTCCACCAATAGACTTCTCGTAGATCACGGTACATCTTGGTGGCACCGGGGTAAATGAAATATCTGGAACTATGAGCCTCAGTCAAAATCTTTTATCGCAACCCATTTATATCAACCTCAACCCTTTGCTGATGTACTTCACCCTTAAGCTAAAGTAAAATTACATCACTGTCTTGCTTTGCCTTAACTTCTGCTACCAAGGATGATTCGAAACCATTATGGACAATAAAACCACCTTCTGTCGAGTCCATAAGGCGAACGCCCAACCAAGCTAGTCTATGAACCTCTTTAACCAATTCCTTCTTTCCTTCTTCGACTGAAGACACACTACCTATCAACAATCTACTAAGTGCATCTGCCACAACATTGGCCTTACCCGGATGGTAAAGCATACTTATGTCGTAATAATTAAGAAGCTCAAGCCATCTTCTTTGTCGCAAATTAAATTCCTTCTGGGTGAACACATACTGAAGACTCTTATGATGGGTGAATACATCCACGTGCACCCCATACATGTAACGTCTCCAAACCTTCAAAGCAAAGACCTCAGCTGCTAACTCAAGATCATGAGTAGGGTAGTTCTTCTCATGAGTCTTAAGCTGTCTTGAAGCATAAGCAATCACTTTACCCCGCTGCATCAAAACACAACCCAAGCTAATCCATAAAGCATCACAATACACAACAAAATCATCTAGTCCCTCGGGTAGAGTCAACACTGGAGCTGTGGTCAATCTAGTCTTCAATTCCTGAAAGTTCTTCTCACACAAATCAGACCACTGAAAATTTACCTTCTTCTGAGTCAATCGAGTCAAAGGGGCAGCAATAGAAGAAAATCCTTCCACAAACCTCCGGTAGTAACCAGCGAAACCTAAAAAACTTCTAATAACGGATGGGGAAGTGGGTCTAGGCTAGTTCTTTACTGCCTTAATATTTTGAGAATCAACTCAAATACCATCCCTAGTTACAATATGGCCCAGAAAAGCAACAGACTGCATCCAAAACTCACACTTGCTAAACTTAGCAAATAATTGCCAGTCCTTGAGAGTTTGTAACACAACTCTCAAATGGTATGCATGCTCCTCCTTACTTCGAGAGTAGATAAGGATATCATCAATGAAAATAATCACAAACATATCCAAATACTACTTGAACACACGGTTCATCAAATCCATAAAAGCTGTAGGAGCATTCATTAGACCAAAAGACATAATAATAAATTCATAATGACCATATCGAGTCCTGAAGGTTGTCTTCGAAATATCACTCTCTCGAACATGAAGCTGATGATAACCGGATCTAAGGTCGATTTTAGAGAAGAAACTAGCACACTGAAGCTGATTGAACAAGGCATCACTCCTAGGGATGGGATACTTATTCTTAATTGTGACCTTGTTGAATTGATGGTAGTTAATACACATTCAAAGATAGCCATCTTTCTTCTGAACAAACAAAATTGGGGCACCCCATGGAGAAATTCTAGCCCTGATGAAACCCTTATCAAGAAGATCCTTCAACTGATCTTATAACTCCTTAAGTTCAGCAAGAGCCATTCTATAAGGAGGAATAGAGATGAGATTTGTATCTAGAAGAAGATCTATCCCAAAGTCGATCTCTCACTCGGGAGGGACTTCAGGCAAACACTCGAGAAGCACTTCTGCGAACTCATTCACAATAGGAACAGACTAAAGGGATGGGGTTCTGGACTCCGTGTCCATAACCCAAACTATATGATAAACATACCCCTTTGAAATTATCTTTCTATCCTTAAGATAAGATATGAAATGACATTTCGGGGAAGGAGGACTACCTTGCCATTCTAAGACAGGTTCATTTGGAAACTTGAAACTGACAACTCGAGTACGATAATAAACAGAACCATAACAAGCATGTAGACAATCCATACCAAGAATAACATCAAAATCTGTCATCTCCAACTCTACTATATCTGCTGAAGTAATTCTATGAAGGACTGAGATAGGGCCATTTCGGTAGATCCTTTTGGCTAGGATTGACTCACCAACAGGAGTAAAAACACAAAAGGGTTCTAAAAGCAATTCAGGACAAATTTCAAATTTGCATGCTATATAAGGGGTAACAAAAGATAAGGAGGCACCGGGGTCCAATAAAGCATACACATCGAAATAGAAAACTTTCAATATACCAGTAACAACATCTGGGGAACCCTCCTGGTCCTGATGAGATGACATAACATAAAGGCAGTTCTGGCGCTGACCACCAGAACTAGAAGTTGTGCCATGCTGGGCTGGTCGACCTCCTAGGGATGCTGGAGTTGATTGAGCCATACTACCTCCATACACCTTCTTATCCAAAGGGCAAGCTCTAATCATGTGTCCAACTTATACATACCCAAAGAATGCACCTTTGCTCAAACGACACTCTCCCGGGTGATTCTTCCTATACTTGTTGCAAATAGGGTGGGAAAATCCCTTAGCAACACTCCCCTGAGACTGTGAATAGAAACAAGATCCTTTACCAGTCTGATCATGATGAGACTTCTAGGCCTGGGTAGGAGAACTATCAGAATAATCAATGGGTCATGATGATGTCTTCTGGAATGAGGAGCGATGTACGCCACCAGACCTTTGATGACCAAAACCTGAACCCTCGAATCTAGCCCTCTTGTTCTACCTAGCCACCTCCCTAAGCCTGTATCCCTCGATCTGATGAGCATGGGTCATGAGTTTGGAAATGTTCATATCACTCAACAACATAGTAGACCTACACTTCTTCTTCACTAAATCTGAACGCCGTAGATAAACTTGCTCATCTGATCATGCGGGTCCGCTACCATAGAGCGACATACCTAGACAACTGAGTGAACTTCAAACTGTACTCCTGAACAGTCATAGATCCCTATCTCAAGTTCACAAACTCATCGGCCTTTGCTTGCCTTAACTCTCGGGGAAAGAACCGGTCGAGGAAAGCCCTCTCAAAACACTCTCATGTTATAGGGACCTCGTCCTTAGCTCTAGCTTCCTTCCATTGCATGAACTAGATATGAGCTACATCCTTGAGTTTATAGGATGAGAGCTCCACACAATCTACACCAACGACTTGCATCATATCAAAGATTTTCTTGACTTCATCAATAAAATTTAGCGGATACTTATTCACTTTTGAACCCCAAAACTCCGGTGGGTTCATACGGACAAAATCACAAACTCGGGCTAGTACCCCACCTTGAGGGTGGACAGGGATAGGAGCCATCTGGTTGGCCTAAGCGGCCAAGGTCTGGGCTGGCAAATGGATGTCTTTCCTAAACTCCTCATTCATGACCTCGGGGGCCAGACTAGAGGAGCAGCATTCCGAGCGGCTCGATGAGGCATATCACATCGAGGCATGAACTGAAATGTACAAAATAAGGATTAGAAAAACATTAGAGTTAAGCTCTATCGCATAATATGATCTTGAAAGAAGTGAAGTTTTCTAAGACACCTTATAGCTTTCCTCTCATATGTGTGGCGTGCTTCACGCACATGAAAGGGACTCTACTCGATGTGGCTTTCAAACATCCTAGGACTTTTGAACCTGAGACTCTGATACCAAGTTTGTCATGCCTCGAGGCTACCTCCTGGATGTAACACAGGACCTGGGACCACGAGTGCCCCGAGCTAACCTTTGGTCATAACATAACTCAGGTATATCAATTTAACATACTGGAAGCATAATAAGAGAATTTGGAAACATAAGCATATATATATATATATAGTTAAGTCAAATGGGAAATACAATCCAAAGAGGAGACTCAAACTTGTCTATGTCTGAAAAGATTCTAAACCAACATATAGAGTCGATGGGACAAGACCCCAACTGCCTCAATAATCTGAAGGAAAGATAGACAACATGACTAGGATAGAAACCGGACCTCGAACCATGAGGACTCACTAATACTGACTGGATGTTTGTCTTTGTCTAGCCACAAGCCTGATGGGAGACACCTGAATCTGCATCATCAAGAGGATGCAGCGCAAAAATATACGTCAGTACTATAGTATGTACCGAGTATGTGAGATATGCATGGTTATGATAAAAATATACTTAAAACATGCTTAAGGTGAACTTATTCATAAAGAAATAGCATAAGAGAATTATCAAGATATAAAACATAAAACATGAAGCAAGGTTAAATTTTGGAGAATGACATCATATATAACTTCATAGCTTGAAAATAATCATGAGTAAGTTTCTCTTAACCGACATTAAACTATGTTGAGCTACATGGAGTCCAGTGTCATGCACCCACAATGAAAAAGGTTGTCCTAACTAAACAAAGTTAGAACCATGTTTATAAGGATCCTTTCATAAGCCACGGAGGGCAACCTACGGTGGTAACATAGTTTTGAACTTGGGTTATCTAGAACCCTCATCACTCGGTGCTAAATACTATTCCAAAAACATATAACATAAGGCTCACATACATGTGACATATCTAGATGTCAATCTTATTCATAAACATGTTCATACCCCGGATCTTCATACCACTCACGAACCTTGGTTTTAGAAAAATGATTCATGAGCATTGATGGTACATCGGGTGTCCTGCATTGTATAATAGTTCATCACTTGAAAATTTGCATGGCACTAGTTCATTTTTATAATACATATACTTTCATAAAAACATATGAACTAGGAATGCACTTGCTTGAAATTCATGACAAATATGCCATCAAATACCCAACTTTCTTAAAGCACTTCATGCATGTAAGATTTACCATAATTAACCTTCAATTCATAAAATAGGAAATCATATGTAAAAACCCATGCAAAATCATGCAATTTAATGAAATTTCATAATAAAATCATGAGAAGGTAATTTATAGGAAAACCCATAAGAATTGGGTAAGAACACTAATTTGAAAGTTCATTAAATCACAATTTGAAATTTGGGGTTTTGGGCACAAGGGTGAAAGGAACCCATTGTTGAATACCCACATACCTTGATTAAAGTTAACCCATTTGAAATTGACAAGAATAGGAGACTTGAACTTGGAGCTTGAGACCTTGAGCTTGAGAGAGTTATTTTCCTTTTTGGAAGATGAATAAGGTAATGAGAAGGGACTTAGGCTAATAGGTGTAGAAACCCTACTAAAAATGGTAAAAACAACCTCACTTAGGAGTTAAAAGAGTGGGTAATGACTAAAATACCACTGAGAAATAATTAGGAAATATCTTGAAAAATTTGAATTTTAGGGACCACGAATGGTTTCCACGGACCGTAGATCAAACCACAGCTCATGGTTTCCACCCGTCGTTCCTGGCCAAAAGGATAGGCTGCAAAAACTAATCTACGGGTCAACAGGATAGACCTGTAGAATGAATCACAGGTCGTAGACCCAAGTCGTCATCTCTGGGAACTGGTCTGATCTCTGATCAATTCTACGACTTGACAAGATGGGCCTTCATTTAAACGATGGGTCATAGAACCCAGTCATGAAACCTGGGGAACTTATCAACCTTCTAATTTGATTCCACGAGTTGGCATGATGGGTCACAGTCAGAACCACGGTCCGTAGAACTAACTCATGGTTCTTAGACCAGAGACTGAACCAACAGAAGGAAACCACGGTTCCATTTCACGACCCGTGGTTTAAAACACGGTCCGTGGTTAGGACCCATAATTCCTGGGAACATGAAATTTTTCAGAGTTTCAAACTTAGAGAGCTAGTTTGATTTCTGGAGTGTTATAATACTTCTCCAAGAAGACCTCAAAGAACTGAGCCCAAGTCATAGGAGGTGACTCGGCCATCCTATAAGCAATATAAGATCTCCATCACTGTCTGGTTGCACCATCTAGATGGAAAATAGTATAATCTACTCCATGTGATTCAACCAAGTTAAGGTTATGTAACCTCTCCAAAATCTAACTAGAAACTTATGGGCATCATCTCTCGGGGCACTAGAAAACCTCATAGGACCCAATCGAATAAACCTTCCCAACATCTTGTTCTCCTTAAAGACATACAGGCCTTGCTAGAATAGGTGGAACAACTGATTTAACAGGAAACACCTCTAACCAAGGAGCCGCAATAGAAGGTTGCACTCCTGAACCCTGTGCCACTTTCTAGGCTCCTGAATAGGCCTCATCCCTAACCTGTGAGCCAATCGGAGTACTAGGCAAAGCCTCGAGATATGACATTCCTTCTAGAAACCCATGAATAAAAACCAATGTGTCCAAAAGTACTGGTATAGCCACAAAACCTGTCAGATGTTGTGATGGCCTCACGCTCCCTGGCTGACACTGAACCTTATCTACCTATATATCTGGCTCTAGTAATGGTACCCTACTCTTGGATTGAGCTGGTATCGCAGCACATCTGTTACCTCTACCTCTGGGACAACATCTGCCCCATCTCCTAGCTAGGTCTCTAACTGCAAGTGCAGGGGCATCGTCCTCACCTGTCGGTGATCTCATCTTAACCATATGTGAAAGAGTGGAATAAAGTAAATTTAGATGTTGATAGATTCATGGATACACGATAAGGAAGCAATCAAAATGGAAACAATTCCTAAGAATGTCCTATAGCCTCCCGCAGATAAGGTACGGATGTCATGGTACAAATCTGCGAGACTCTACAAGAAATTTTCTCTTGTACTAGTAAGACTAGTGAACCTAGAGCTATGATACAACTCTTTCATGACCCCCAGATTGGGACACAAATAGCGCCAACAAAAACCCCCAGTAGGTAAGTGATGACGCTCAAAAGCACTCTCCTGATGGAGGTGCTAGTGATCGTCAGAGCAAAACAAATAGGTAACCCAACTAGTGTCGGGGTCAAATTCACGGAGAGTGGAGTAGTTATTTGCTAAAATATTGTCGAAAAATAATTACTATGAGAGCAAATGTTCAGACAACTTAAAAGTAAAGATTTGGGGAATTGGAAAGGGAAATTATGTAGCAACTTCGATTTCAACACACAAGTAGTAAGTAAAAATGAGATTTATATCAATGAGAGGAAGACTAAGGGTATGCTTCCGATTGGATTCATCAACGGGTTAGCGTACTTGAGTAATTAAGCAAATTCTTGAATAATAATACAAGTCGCATTGACTTTAGTCATATTTGGTGATCTCTCGATCATCGAAATATATATCCTATGGTCTTTGTTCAAGAACCATAGGTTTTAACACAAACCAACCAATTCTATTACTTGGGGAAGTCATACTATTTCTAGCTTAGACATTTAGATGAGAGTTTTCGTCGATTAAGCTTTTTCTAGCCTCAATCTAAGGTGGAAATCTCAAATTTCCACTATTGAGTTCCTATCTGAATTATGAACCCCTCTTTTAAGCAAGAACACAATTAAGAAAACTCAATTAATAATTGCAACTATCAATTTTGTGATTAAAACTTGAGGAATTCAGTAGACCCATATCAATTAATCAATTATAAGCTCAATTAAACAAGACCTATACCCAAATTCAAATACCCATCATACACATTGCTCTAGACAAGGAAATTAGCTACTCATACTAAGGAAATAAGAGAATACACCAATTGGGTAACTAATACTTCCATTCATAATTAATCCAATATCAAAATCTAAGCTCAATTTAGTACAAAAATTGTAAATTAAAGTGTAGAAGATGAAGAGAAAGAGTACTCTCTATATCTTCCTTGGGTGTTGAGAAAAGTAAAAATTATCCAAAAACTCTCAGGTACACACCCCAAAAGGGTTTTAGAAGCTTCCCAAAATGTCACTTGGCAAAGGATAAAAATTCCATTTAGGAGTGGTGTGACGCGACGTGTGACACTATGTGCAGTCTCCACCACGTGTTGTACACATTGTACATCTATTTATCAGGTGACCAGTGATGCCAGTGATTTCAAGGTGATGTGCGAAGGTAGGTGTGAGCATCACGCCACATTGTGCGGCTCGCATGTCGGTCGCACCTCATGATAAATTGTTCCTTATTTTCGATCACCTTCAAACTTCAACTCGCTTTGAGCTCTTTAGGAACAATTCCTTTGTTTTCTACTTTTGACTAAGAGTACTTGCATTTTAATCAATAAAGGTAATAAGTACATCTGAATCTCATCAAAACGTGACAATAATTCATGAATAAAGGCTCAATAAGTTGATAGATTACCAACTTATCAAACCCCCAAACTTGAACTATTTCTTATCCTCAAGCAAGATACTCACAATGTAAGGTATGAATTATGCACTAAAATACAACAGGTTGCACATAAGATTAATCTACTCTACAACTAAGAAAATAACAAACAAAAAGACTCAACTACAATGCTCATCTCAATTTGGACCACCATATTCTCAAGGCAATTTCTCATTTCAAAATGTTCATCAAAAGGACTTCTTTTTTCATTCAAAAACAAGGGAATTTGTCATTCAAAACAAGATTTTAAAGCTTCTCAAGTCATTGGCATGGACCTTCAAGGTTTGCCTCAAGATTTTCCACACAACTTGTCTCACTCATTCCTCTCAATTGAAATAGTGACTTCATCATTCCTTTCAAGTGTGCGATGCCAATCACCACAAGAGAGAATCCCACTCACAAGCATGCAATTTATATTCAAACAGGATTATAAGAGAACCGAAAAAACTCTCACTCACTCAAGAATATTTGAGTGCACATGCATTGAACTATAGGCTTGCCCTATATGTAATTTCCCACTAATGTAGAGTTACCAAGTTAGGAATCACTAAGGACTTGTGGGTCACGATGTTGGTGATGGTTAAGGTGAGGATTACATTTGGCTCAAGTGACTAAACCTCCCAAACGCTCGCTCTTTGTGATCATTCAAAACACCACTCACATTTTCAAACAAGAACTTCACTGTATTTCTCCCTCTCACAATCCCGTGGTTCCTCTTTTATCTTGATCATTTTCCATCCTTTTATCACCTTCACTTGGTTGCCCCAATTCCTTCTTTTCTTTCCATTCTATTCATTTCATTGGACTATTTTGAAGCAATTCTCAATTTAGGCATGTGGTGCTAACTTGTGTTTAAATGCATTCCTTTTTTTCTCCACATTAGTACATATACCCCCTAAACTTAGGCTTTTGCCTATGTTGTCATTTAAATTCCCCCCCCCCAACTTAGGGTTTTAGCCTATGTTTAAATTTTGAGCCATTAGGGAGGACAAGTGCAAAGATTTAGGTTCTAAAAAGGGTCAATATATCAACAAGGTTCTAAAGAAAAAGTCACAACCTCAGAAGGGCTTACTAGGATCAATATAAAGGGGAAGTAAATTTGGGTGAAGTGGCTTTTTCAAAAAGAAGGGCCTAAGGTCATCTTCCAAGCTCGGTTACATCTAGGATTTCACCTTGAATCATATTCAGGGGAAGTTATAGATAACACATGCACACAAGAACTAAGTACAACCTTACCACACAAGGAATCACAACACAAGAATTTCCCAATTCGTCTCAAAATCAATTGGGAGAAATGACTTTTGACAAGCTATTCTGAGTTCTTTTACACACTCATTTTTGAATCGATCAAGCAAAACAGGGAGTGTGCAAGTCATGACAAGAGAATGCTTTTCTCAAAATCATTTTCCCTCTTTCCTCAAATTGCCAAAAACTTCTTTCCAAGAATTTTTTTTGGTGGGCCCATTTTGAGATAAGCAAAATACAGACTCAATTTTAAACTAAAACTTGGCATTTTCCCTTAAGAAAGTTGCCTCTCAATCTATCATAGGAAAACACCAACCCGATTTGACATAAAAATGAACAAAGAAAACAAAAATAAAAGAAACAATTTGCGCCTCGGGAAAGAACCGTGGCATGAAGAAAACCCTTGGAGTTTATTCACTACTCTACTATTAACAAGGCAATTAAAATAAAAGCGCTCATGAAATATTTGAACTCAAATCTCGGCGTAAGCACTAAGTGCATTTACAAGGCATGGATAGTGAAATAATGAATCGTGTAGGACCAAACCGACGATATCATAACAAAAGCAATCACATAAGAATAAGCCCAGCGAGGGAACAATTTAAGCACTAAGAAATAAAATTCCCGACAATGGCAATGTCACAATCATCCAAGCATGCCCGGCAAGGGCCAAATAAATAGTCTAACAGGGAAATAAAAAATGTCAGGGCCCAACAAAGGAAATAAAAACAATATCTCAAAGCCCATCACGGGCAACCAACAACAATAACCAGAATACACCACCTCCCCCACAAGAATAAAGCATTGCCCTCAATGCTTAAGCTCAAACAAGTAAGGAAAGGGAGTAAAAACACCTTGTACGGCTACTCCTCATCATTTTCCTGCTTTCCCTCCTCTTTACTGGAACCTGCTCCACCCTTGAGGGAGTGGAAAGTGAGCTGCGACTCTCTTATTGCCTGTTGAAGTGTTGGATCCTGATCATCAGCCAACTCCTCATCATCTCCAGCATATGCAACAAAACGCTTATCCATAGGACGGAGAGTATGACGGAGCTGGGTCAAGGCCCCATCCAAGGCACTCAAGTATGTATCACCAATCGATGCCTTCCCCTTGGCCTTTTCCCTATCATTTAGGATCTCTGCTATAGCACCCTTGATTACATCCACCCTCTTACAAAGGTTGCTCACGTTATTCACTACCTCCTTCATGGCCCTCTTTACAACTATCAGAATCATTCTGGGTAGCTTATTAGCTAGATCGATCAACTGCCTATCATGAGAATAGGTCAAGTTAACTAACTTTTGGAGGCCACCTTATGTCGATCCAAAAGGTGCAACAACGATAAGATTTCTCAACACTCGAGAGTAGGTGCTTCAAAAGCAGATATAAGAGGAGAACAAGTTGTGGACTCAACATATGTATCCCCAACCTCAACATCTTCAAAAGGATGCATCCTACTCCTCTGCATTATAGGGGCATTCATTTATGTCTTCTTTGCAAGGTCAATCACACCCGTGGTATGGGTAGGTTTATCACAGCGGAAGTATGGAATCCCAGAACTATTACAAAGCTTGCTAATGAGGGCAGGAGAAGGGAATGAATCACCACCCTAACGTGCTTTTCTTTTGATCATGACAGCCGCTATCTCTCCAAAGTTAATATTCTCCCTCGACATGATAGAAGCAACTATAATGGACCCTTCATGACTAACCTTTTGATTATTCTGAGAAGTCAAGAATCTGAAGTAGACAAAGTCATACCATAGGTATACCTCAAAGTATAGAGTATGTCGTGGAATAATACCCCCCCATAGTGGCCCAGAGGGGAGTTCCAGGATCAATGATAGTGGTAGCCTAGTCAAGTGGATTAGTCTGAGAAAATAACTTGTCACCAAGTGTTTATGCAGGCTCAATTTGGTTACCCCAATATACAGTGTTGATAGTTGCGGGTGTGATGTGGATCTCCTTACCGTAAACTGTGACTGAGTTTAAGCAAGGGAATTCCTCCACATTGCCCTTTTACCCATAGAATCTTGCTTGGCCTAATAAAAAGTAAAGAATTCACGAACCACCTCCTTATAATAATCTTCGGGCACCTTTTGGAATGAGAACCATTGGCGGGTTTCAAACTGGTAAGGGATGTTAGGAAGATCCTCCCCAACTGCTACCAAGTTGAACCTCAACTCCGGAATGAAGTTTATTTTCATGTCTCTGTTGTAGATGGATTTCATTCCTTCTACCACGAAGTAGATCCTTTCCTCCTTCGAAACTTGTATGTGAAGAGGTGTTGTGGCAGCATATGGGGCTTTTTTCTTGCTCTTGGATGTGAAAGAGGAAGTAGAATAAGCAGGTGGCCTCTTTGTACTGCGTCCTAAGTTTCCCCTGCCAGAAAACATAGTCTGCATACGAAGATTGTGAGTACTAAAGAAGAAAGCAAAATATTTTTGTATTTTTGAAGTATTTGAAAGAATAAAATGCTACAAGAAGTTACAAAAAGAAAAATAAATAGAATGCAAAAGAGAATAAAAACACATCAAGTGATTGATGACATGTGTGATCGACGTGCCGAACGCACCTAATGAAGTACGCGTCAAATATGGTGTCGCACATGTAGGTAGAAACTTGAGTAGATTTTTATTCAGGGTGCAAAGGAATGTGCGATTCACACCAGCCATTGTGCGCATCGCATAAGCCTTCGCCCCTCAACTCAGTGAACTGGCAACAATTTCAATGATATGCAATCCTTTGTACATTTCACACGTGGAGATTTGCGGGTTGCATATGAAATGCACAAGGAAATAATTGGAATTTTTCAATTCCTTATTTTCTTATGTGTTACGTATGTGACTCGCAGAGAAACACCTATGGAATGCAAAAATACAAGGCCACACACACCAATTTTCTTAGGGCTTTGGCATGAATTAACCTCAACCAAGTCATTCGGGTACTCAGACTTTCCCAGAATCTTCCAACATGATTCAAAACTCAAAGTAGGTTCAATGATTTCCCTTAACAAGGATGTTACCCCATCTATCATTGAAAATATTATGCTTTCATGAAACACATAGGCATATTCAATTCATAATAATTCACTCCACTCAACCAAAGTGCTCAGCAAAAAATCATATTCAATTGAAAAAACACCCAGGTGCAGTGTTAGCAATTATTTCAGCCCAATCAACATGATTCAACAAAAACCTTGCAAAGATGACAATTTGACCTTATAATGACATCACTCAATCTATCATAGGGCCAAACCATGCATCTACTCAAGTAGGTTACTTAGACATCACCCCAAAACACTAAAATCAGGGCTAATAATTAAAACAAAGCATATGCATTATCATAAAAACAAGATCTACCAAGTTCATCACAGATGAAATCAACAATACACCTAAAATTTGGGTCACAAATTTTTTGAATCTCATCCACAATCAACATGGAAGATTAAACTAGCATGCTTCACAATAAAAGTTCCCAATCCACTTAAAAAGATTGATTTAACGTTAAGAAACTTACCACAAATAGATAATATAGAGGAAAAAGCAAAAATTAAAACTTTTGGGGTGCCAACAATGGTGACCCAACAATGGTGACCCAACTCGTGGCCAGAAAAATAGGGTGGGGTGATCGGTGGATAGCGGTGGTGATAGAGTTTGGGTGAAGGGAGAGAAGATTGTTTGAGAAGTAAGAGATTTATGAGGATTTGTGGAGAGATTTGTGGAGGTTTTGTGGGAGAATAAAGGAAAAATAATGGAGGGTGGTGGTTTATAATGGAGAAAAGGAAGAAGAAAGGTTGCGGGTTGAATTGTGGGTTGGGTTAGTCAATGGCCGATCAACAAAAATTATTTAAACTTACCTAAGTGCGGCATGATGTGCATTTTGCACATGCTATTGTGCGGCTCGCACATTATGTCGCACAAGCCAATTTTTGAACCACATGTTACCCAGCTTTCTGTATCAAGGTGAGACAGAGGAGTGATGCGCAAAATGGGTGGTGCAATTTGCACCACTTGTTGCACGTCACCTCTAATATTTTCTTTTTCTCAAGCTCACTATTTGGGGGTGCGTTTCTTGTGCGATCCACACAATGGTAGGTTCGATCCACACGATACTTCGCACCTTCCTTCCGGTGCTTTTCATCTACTTAGTCATTTTTTTCATCTCCTTGCATTCCTAAAACAAGACAAAAACAACAAAAGGTAACAAAAATAAAAAGTAAAAACACTTGGGTTTCCTCCCAAGAAGAGCTTGATTTTACGTCGCGGCTCGATGGTAGTACCTCAACCTTTAATCATTTCCCAGAAGTATGCCAATCGTATTGGTGTGGCCCCATCCAAAGTTATGGAAGTGCTTTCTCAAAATCCTCATCATCTCAACTTATTTCCAAGTTGACAAAACCATAGGTTTAGGTACCTCTTTTACCTCACACTCACCAAGGGCTTCAACCAACTTGCCCTCAGTATTGATCACTAACACAACTCTAAATTCATCTGGTGGTTTGGTAGGTTGGCATACGTTGATTGTCACCTCTTTGCTCCCTATTCAGAACTTGAGCTCTTCTAGATCCACATTAATAAGATCTCTCGTGGTTGCCAACAATGGTCACCCTAATATGATGGGCACCTTAATATCAACGTCACAATCCAATACAACAAAGTTAGTTGGTATGATGAACTTGTCTACCTTAACTAGAACATCAAACAATATCCCCACCAGGAGTTTTATTAAATGATCGATCATTAGTAATCTCATTGGTTTAGGCCTAAGGGTACCTAAGCCTAACTTTTTGAAAATCACAAGGGGCATAAAGTTTATACTTTCCCCAAGATCACATAATGCCTTTCAAAACGAACACACTCCAATAGTACACGGAATAGTAAAGGCTCCCGGGTCTTCCCATTTAGGGGCAATGTTACTTGTCATCACTGTGCTACAACTGTGGGACACTTCCACCATCCCCACTTAAACTACTCACTTCTTTTTCAACATCTCCTTCATGAACTTTGCATACCCTGACATTTGGGTAAGAGCGTCAACTAAAGGAATGTTAATGGCTAGTTTGCTAAACATGTCAGCAAACATTTTTAAATTGGGCATCTTTTTTTTCTTGGCCAATCTCTGAGGGTATGTAGGAGGTCCTTTAGTAATATTTTGAGCATCCTTTTCAATATCACTAGCAATTTGAGAAAGGCATTCAGCTTCATCCTTCTCTTTATGAGGGTCCTCATCATTGTCAACAACTACATTGGGTGCACTAGGCTTCACCCCAATTTTTGGATTCTCATCAGCTTCATTCTCAATCACAATCTCCTCTTCCATTTTATATTTTGGCTCCACAACAACCTCAATATCTAGCTTCTTCACCCCACTACACATTCGTCCACTCCTAGTGATTATAGCCGTCATATGGCCATTATTTTTCAGGTTTGTCATTGTGTCATTTGGAAGTATCCCCTTCATCCAAGGATTCAATTATAAAGATGGTGGTTCATTTGTTCCTCAAGGTGCTTGATCAAATCCGAGTTTGATCTCACCATTTGGTGAAGAGTCCACACCTCGCTCTTTAATTCTTTCACCCCATTATCAGTCAATTCAACTTTTTTCAGGACTTGAGAAAATATGTCCTCAATCATAGAATATCCAGGGTTACTCACCGTTGATTGGTAGGGAGACACATCGGCCTTTTGTGGAGGCACATAAGGGTTAGTAATATGATGATTGTAGCAATCACCGTCTTTTTCATGGTCATGCCATTGACCTTCACTGTCTCTACCTGGCTCCCTATCTCTCCTTTGATTTCCTTTGTCCCTGTTCCAACCTTGGATCTCGTCCCTCAGACTCCAAGGAACTTTGTTGGTACCTTGGTATCCGGGTTTAGAACCTCCCATAAGATAACATTAATCCTCATATGTAGTAGAGTACACTCTTTCATCATAAGCCCTTGACCCATAGGTTCCCCAGCATTCACATTTTTATTTCCAGCCCCCATCACATGTTTGGCCAATTGAACAATTTACATTAACATCTTGGCCATTGCTTCATCTTTCTCTTCATCTTTTTGCCTCATTTAATTTGTCATAATGGATGAGGTCACCCTCAAAGAAACATTTTCCTCTCTAGTATGCCATGCACAATTTGTCTTAGTCATCCGCTCTAGAAGAGCCGAGGCAATACCATATTATTGGTTCATAAGTGTTCCACCTACGAGGTTATTTGCCACAGATTTGTTTATTAAATTCAAGATGCAATAGAAACTTTGGAGTAGAAAATTGTGGGGCAAGCCATGATTAGGACACAACAAGAGCATTTGTTTGAACTTTAGCCATGCCTTATGCAATGGCCCATCAGATAGTTAGAGAAAGTTGTTAATGTCATCCCTTGATTGCATCATTCACGAGGTAGGAAAGAACCACACAAAAAATGTCTTAACCAATCTGTTTTATATAGTAATTGATCCCTCCAGGAGCTCTTTAAGACAATCTGTCACTTCCCCCAGAACGGAGAAAGGAATAAGTGGAGCCGGATGGACTTTTGTCAAATATGGTTGATGTTGAGTGGTTGATATATATCAATGAAGTTCTAAATATGTCGGTTGGCATCCTTATATGCCAACCCCCCGAATAGAACCTTTATCTGAATCAAATGGAGCATGGTGCTCGTGACATGAAATGACATTTTCAACAATGGGTGGAAGGAGGATTGCACCTACACCACCGTGGACCACAAGCTCATGATCCACGTCCATATATCCATCTACGCATTCTTGGTTGCCCACTTCCCTCATGATCACCCTGTCCAAACAATCACAAACAACAAAAAAGTAAAACAAACAAACACTCTACAAAGTGAACTCAAATGACAATTAATTGGCGATTCAAAAACCACTCCCTGGTAGCAACACTATTTTTATGAAGCTCAAAAGCACTGTCTCGAAGGAGATGGTAGTGATCTTCAGAGAAAAATAAATAAGTAATCCAACATTGAATCCATAGAGAGTGGAGTAGTGATTTGCTAAAAGATTATGGAAAAATAAACATTAAGAGAGCAAATGTTCACACAACTCAAAAGTAAAGATTGTGGGAATTTGAAAGGGAAACTATGTAGAAACTTCGATTTCAACACACAAGTGGAAAGTAAACACAAGATTTGTATCAATGGGACGAAGACAAGAGGTATGCTTCTGATGGGATTCTTCAAAGGGTTAGGGTACTTGAGTAATTAAGCAAATTCTCAATTAATGATATGGGTAGCATTGGTTTTAGTCATGTTTGGTAATCTCTTGATCTTCAAAATATATATTCTATGGTCTTTGTTCAAGCACCATATGCTTTAGCACTAACCAACCAATTCAATTGCTTGGGGAAGTCATACTATTTCTAGCTTAGACTCTTAGATGAGAGTTTCCATCGATTAACATATTTATAACCTCAATCTAAGATGGAAATCTCAAATTCCCACTATTGAATTCTTATACAAATTCTGAACTCCTCTTTCAAGCAAGAACAAAATTAAGAAAACTCAATTAATGTTTGCAACTATCAATTTTGTGATTAAACTTGAGACAATCAATAGTCCCATATCAAATCATCAATTATAAGTTCAATTAAACAAGACCCATACCCAAATTCAAATACCCATCATACACATACCCCTAGACAAGGAAATTAGCTACTCATACTAAGAAAATAAGAGAATATACCAATTGGGTAACTCATACTTCCATTCATAATTCAGCCAATCCAAATCCAAGCTCAATTTAGTACAAAAATGGTGAATTCAAGTGTAGAAGATGAAGTGAAAGAGTACTCTCTATATCTTCCTTGGGTGTTGAGAAAAGTAAAAACTATCCAAAAACTCTCAGATACATACGCAAAAAAGGGTTTTAGAAGCTTCCCAAAATGTCACTTAACAAAGGACAAAAATTCCCTTGGGGAGTGGTGCGACGCAATGTGCGACACAACGTGCAACACGATGTGTGGTCGCACCACATGTTGTGTGCATTACACATTTATTTATCACCCAACCTGTGATGCCAGTGATTTGAGGGTGATGTGTGAAGGGAGGTATGGACCGCACGCTACATTGTGAGGCTTGCATGTTGGTGCACCTCTCGGCAGATTCTTCCCTATTTTCGATCACCTTCACACTTCAAATCTTTTTGAGCTCTTTGGGTACAATTCCTTTATTTTCTACTTTTGACCAAGAGTACCTGCATTTCCATCAATAAAGGAAATAAGTACCTTTAAATCTCATCAAAACATGACAATAATTCATGAATGAAGACTCAATAAGTTGGTAGATTACCAACTTATCAGTAAGCCAACCTATGAACATGATACGATGAATAAACCTTTAAATAATCAAAGCGGAGGAGAAATAATAAAAAGATGAAGGCCAACAATATATATATATATATATATATATATATATATATATATATATATATATATATATCAACAATACATATATACAAAACGGCCCTAAAGAGACTAGGAAAGACAAAATATATACAAGAACCAAACCCTCTGACCTGGTGTTACCAGTACAAGAGCATCTAAGTACAGAAATAGCGCTATACAATGTGCCACTATCTACCAAAATACAAACATCATGAATAGATAAAAAGTAGTAAAATCTCCAAACACCGGGAGCTCACCATGATCCGAATAACAGCTGGCCCGAATGAGTGGATTGTTAACGAGTGTGTCCCATACTAGGTTTTGTATAAGAAAAATATGCAAAAATGTATTATGAGTACAAAAATACGGGGTACTGAATCGGTATCATAGGTTGATCAAGCTCACAAAGATAACATATAATATAAGAGACATGAAAGTAAACTAGCTATTGGGATCCACCTAAATATAGTTATCACAGGAAACTGAAAGAAAGAAACTAGCCCAGCTGGCTGTGAAGATAATAATAATATGGAAAATAGAAACTCAAAGCACAAACAAGGAAGAATGAAATGAGATGCAACATGAGGTGGATGCAATGCAATATGAGGCCTATGCAATATGAGTCCGGAGTCCCAGTCGGACATAACAATAAGTAAATGTTAGTCCAGAATCCCAGTTGCACATGGAAGTAACTAAGTATGAGTCCAGAATCGTAGTCAAACGTAATAGTTAGTAATTTTGCTCTTTTCAGAACTCAACTCAGTAAAATATTGGGAATTTTATTTTGGAAATCTGGAAATCAGTTGTAAGGTAAAACAAATCCTTTAAAAACACAGAAATATATAGTAAGGGAGAAAAAAATCTTTTCGAGCCAAAAAACCCATTTTTTCTCCTTTAAGCCACCTCATGAGCCATGTGCATGAATGCAGAAATATATAAGTGCCACTGTAGAGAATACATTAACATACATATATAGCGAATAGGGCTAAAGCACCCTACCAAATAAGGCATCTTACCTGGAACTCCATCCAATTTATGCTATGGCCCCGGGCCCACAGTTACATAGTAAAGATTGATAACGCTCAATTCGTGCTCTCCAATTAAGGAAGTCACGACGATCACGTAGTCAAAACAAAATTTATAATTTCCAACGGATGTTGGGGTCGAACCCAATGGAACAATGTAGTCGCGATCGAGCTAATAAAGAATAAAAGCAACTTATTGAAGTTCAAATAATAAAAAAGGGAAATATATCTAAAAAGGGATTTTAACTACAACTAAAAGATAAAGAAACAAATCAAATAAAAGATAAAGTGATCAATGGCTTTCCTTGCTTTCGTCAAGCAAGGATAACAAGGGAGAATTGGGAGTGGGAATTCAACTCACAAGACTTGCACCTGGTTGACACCTAGGTAGTCTGTGCTATAGGTATGCCTAACTGTCTCTCGACCAATCACACATATATCTCATGTATTTTCTCTCGAACTAACACGAGTAAGCAATAAACCAGCCAAATAAACTAGGGAGGTCATCCTATCTCTAGCTCAGACCCTTAAATGGGAGATTCCGCGATTGGAGCTATATCTAGCCTCCAATCTAGATGGATTCCCAAGTTCCCACTATTGAACCTTCTCGAATTCGAGAATTTCTCTCTCAAGCAAAAACCAAAATCAGTGAGCTAAGTCAATGTTTGCAACCATTTACCATGAATTCAAGCATAGAAGATTCAATATACCCAAATAATCAAACAAGAACAAATCTAGATCTAGAATCAAAAACCCAATAAGTATTATCTCTAATACAAACCAAAAATATCAAGTCAACAAACACACCAAATAAATAGCAATTTAGAACAAGAGTTGATGAATGGAATCTAAAGATTTTACAATACAAATCATCTAAATCTTCACTTCTATGGTGTTGGTTGATGAACCTTGCTCCCAAGCTTGCTCAAAAGTTCTGAAAATAGCCAAAGATAATGTTTCAAGACGGATGAGGAGTCTTTTGTATCAATTAGGGTTTCTACAAAGGTGAAATGTCATTTATGCCTATTTTCACGTTCAGGTACAGTAAAGTTCTATCATGCTAAAGTGGTGTGATGGTGCTCAAGGGATTCATGTTGGTCAGTGCCATCGCGATGTCTTGGTGCAATTGCGTCCTTGCCGTTGACTGGCATTGACCGCCTCTCCCAATAGAGCTATCGCGCCATCCAAGCACGATCGTGCATAAGCATGTCATCCGCCTTCAGCTCCATTGGCGTCCTTTCAGCGCGATTGCACTGAGTTGCCAAGAGTTCCAGAATTTTCTCCATCTTGACTTATTTTCATCCGATTTCACACCAACCACTTCTAAATCATATAATCCTGCAATATAGAAGTAATCCGCATCAAACTATTTTTCCACTTATTATTAGCAAAATCATAAGTTTAAGAGTTAAATAAGTAGGTAGAATACCAACTTATGAACGATAAATAAAGATGGAATACAGGACTATAATGTGAAAAATAGCCATAAAAATCTACTCTACTACAAATACCTCCACAAACCTATACTAAGGATTCTAGTCTAACATATCGGGGCTATGGCACCCTAAACTAAGGATAAACATGAAATTCTATTCTACGATCCTGAAAATAGCAAAATATACAGAAACATGATTTAAGCCTTATTCTAACCTAAACCTTACCCTAACAATCAAGTAACTTATAAAATATAAATCTAACTAAGCCAAGTCTAAAGAAGGTAAATCGTAACCTACCTGAATGCTAAACTGTAATCGCGAACTATCACTCGGAAGCCTTTCCCTTTTGAAGTGCCTCAAAATTTTTCTACTCTATCATAAATATAATCTAGGTGTCAAGACAAGAAAAATGACACCCATATTACTATACAAAATTTTGGGCTGGAAATTGGGTCAAAAATCGACCCTCCGGGCCTGCCTTATAAAGCAAAAAACAAATTGCAAAATCATGTTCACAACGGATTGCTAAATCCATGCCAGTGCACTTGAGAAGAATTTGGGTGTAAATGCAACTCATTTCTGGGCCCAAAATAGCCCTAAAGTTACTTGATCAACAAAATTAAAACAAGTAATTCCATGGAAATCATGAAGTATATACGCAAAGGAACAATAGAAAATAAACATGTGGACATAATGACATACTCGAAATATATTGGGTAATAAAACACCTTAGAACCTGCTCCCAAGCTTTCTCAATAATGGAAATTTTGTAAATGAGGTGAAGAAAACAAAGTGAAATGATTTATATAGGCGCCAGAGGTCTTTTTTAGCGTAGGCGAGGACCCCACCGCATACACAACATCACAAACAAGGCATCACAAATGCGTCCCTCCTCTTCCAAACACGAAGAGGAAGCTGGCCCATGTCATGTTTACCCTTTATCGCATATGTGTCACACATCGCGAATGTGGGACCGCAAACTTGACCTACCCCTTGCATACACAAAGGGAAGGGTGACTTGCACCCACAATAGCAAAAACCAGTAACACAACCTAGCTAAATATTTCACCAGATGAACCCTCAAAATTAGTTGACAACCCCGTGAACACAAACCAAATATGCTATCTAAATGAAAACACCATTCTGAACTCAACACATTCATCAAAATAACCAACGAAAGTTATCTTGATGAAATATTGACCAAAGTCAACACTTTGCTAGTTTGCTTAAAATTTACCTAAGTGCCAAAAATAAGTCTGGAAGCGTCGAGACCCAAACCAAAGGTCTCACTAGCTCAAAGTAAATATTCCAGAGCTAACAACACTGACAAAATTTCAATCCGAGACTATCTTCTCTGAATGATTACCAAAGTCAAACTTACCAACTTAAAGAGTTCAAAAATAAGGAAACTTATATAGAACTCAACCAAATGCCTCGAAAAGTGAATCACCCATCCCTGGAAGCCAAACTAACTATGAAAAAGCTACGAGAAGGATCACAATTGTAAAAAGGCACAAATATAAGAAAATGACCACAAGGGTCATTACAACTGAGTACCTGTATTTTATACTCATGATGCACTTTTAAATCTTTTTTATGATGAAGATCTTAGATTAAGTCAGCTTTGTTAATTCCACTTGGGCGGGGAGATGTTTTGATCAGATCTACGGTGAGCTCCAGCCATCCGGAGGTTTATAAATTTCCTTCTTACGTTTAAGATAAAATATTCTTGGGGGTTTTTGTTTAGAAACATGAACAAAGATAAAAAGAAACTATATAGAGGAAAGGTTTATCTCTAACAAAATATCCTAATATAAATTAATTACTACACCTACAAATATGCAACACAAAGCAAGAGTTAGAAGAAAGGAATAAGAAATTTCACAATTAAAGCATCCAATCTCAACTTTAATGGTGTAGGGTGTTGACATTGCTCTCCAAGTTTGCCTATGATAGGTCTAAGGATTGACAAAGATGTCAATGATAGGTCAGTGATAGTTTCAAAAATGGCTTGGATGTGTTTTATGTGAATTGGGGATCAAAAAGTGATAATTTCCAAATCTGCCATGTAGCTGCCGACTTCTTTCATTATGGTCATGTGACTAATCCTCGAGATTGCAATGGGTTAACTTTTCCTTAATCGCGATTGCATCATTATTACTCATGATCTCAAGGCCTTGACTTCTATTGACACTGATCATGGCACTATAGCTCGCGATCTCGAAGAGCAACACACTGCCAATTCCATTTTTTCTTAAAAGGCTCCATTTTCACTTGTTTTCATCCGATTCCTTTTTTATCACTTTTAAATCACATAAAACTATAAAATAGAGGTAAATCATATCAAATGCACTATTTTTCTCAATTATTCTAGCAATAATATAAAATTAAGGGTTAAATAAGTTGGTAACTTATCAGGTGGTTAATTAAAAAGGAAACATATGTTTCAACATGAGGATCGTATGTTAGACATACGTGTATAATATTAGTTGTATGCATGATATTTAAAAAGTGGAAATTTGAGGCTATAGTTATTGACATATAGGTCCAACATGCGGGTCGCATTTTAGAGATGAAAAAATATGCCAATCGTATGTATGTAATGACCTTTTTGGTCATTTTCGCGTTCATGCCTTCTTTGTACTATTAGAGCTTTCCAGTAACAGCCCCAAGTTATTTATGACTTGCTGGGACCAGTGGATTGGTGCCCTAGTCATTCATTTGGTCATTTTGGTTGTTTGCCTAGTTTTAGAGATTAAACTTAGAATATCATTGACTTTAGTCAACTTTCTTGGTAAACATGCTCAGAATCAAATTCTGATAGTTTTGTTAGCTTTAGAGCATGGATTTTCATCTAGAAGGACCTTTGGTTAGGTTCTAGGAGCTTTTGGTTTCATTTTGTCTTGGTTTTTGTATTTTAGCCAACTTGGACTTGAAAGTATGACTTGGGTAAACATTCAAAGAAGACGGCCTCGGATGGAAATTTTGACAGTGCCGATAGCTCCAAAATGTTGACTTTGGGCTAGAGAGACCTTTGGTTTGGGTCCCAAGGCTTTCGGACTTTTTTTAGGTCATGGCATTCCATTTTGGAAAGATTGGTCTAAGTTGGTTCTTGGGCGTGGGTCCCACTTATTGTGCTATCAACCTCCGTTGGGATATTCATTGATTCTACTGAGTCTAGAATACCATTTTTAGTTGAATAGCTTAGTTCATTTGCATTCCCGGGACCCCGGATGTTTTCTCAAGGGTCCATCGGAGAACTTTTCCTAGCTGAGGTTGTTGTTGGAAGCTGGTGTTGTCATGGAATGTGCCAGCCTCCCCTCTGCCAAGCCTTCGCCTAGGTGCTCCTATCGCGTGTACACATGTCCGCGTATGCGGTGGCGTGGCCGCATTCACACAAGGCAGGCACCTGGCCTGGCCAGCACATGGCCTTCACGTGCCTGTTGGCTGCCCGTGTTTGTGTGCCTGCGTAGGCGGTGGCCTTGTCGCGTTCGCGCAAGCCTTGTCCAGAAGCTTTATATTCTTTTGATTTTTATTTTTCCAGCAATCTTTCTCCTTATCTCTCCACTCCAAAACATAAAAAAACTCTTTACAATTGCTCCAATCTTCTCATAGCTTGGGGAAAATTCCATTGTTCATCAAATTTGTGCTCCCTCGATTTTTGGTAAGTGCTTCTTCCCCAAAGCTACTTATTCTTCATTTTTGTTAAAACCACCATTGTTGGAAACTATTTAAGCTTGTAAATCTTATAGATTATGCTCTTATTGTGATTTCATGATCATGGGCTCGTTCAATTCACCTCCGTGGCGTAGTTCTCTAGTTGTGGTAAGTGGTTCTTGCCTAAATTTCTGGTTTTATTCCTAAATTTCCCTCTTTGGTTTCTTGACTTTTAGGGGATGTTTTATCTCGAATTCTTGCCCAATTACCTTAATTTTCTGGGCATGTACTCCTATGGTCATTGTGACCATTTGTCCATTTTCATTTTCAGTTTTGGGTTGCAGGGCCCACGGGCCCGCTTATGACCCGATTTTTGACCCGGCTATAATTATAGCGTTATGGGTATTGTTAGTCTTGTTTTGATGTGTTATTTATATTTTTGATAGTTTGATTATTGTTCGGAGCTTCTCTGAGTTATTCAGGCTTGGATATCGTGTCCCAGCACCTTGTCGTCGGACGACAGGTGATTTACGATTTATTTTCCTTAGACTTTGCTTATATAGGATAAAATTATATTAATGGGTATCATTGGGTTGGGTTACTAGCTTGGCACCACAGACCTTGATTGCTTCCTCATGTCCGACTCATTTCTTTCCTCTGTTATTGTAGTATTTGTTGTAGATGACGTTATTACGCTTGTTGTCATTTGAGACCTTGTATTGACTCTGGAACATAGATGGTGGGTTACATGGGAATGTTCGTGAGTCCAGGACATCGTTATTATTGTTATTGAGCTGGATATTTGTGTTGTAGAATGGTTGGAACCTGGTCAAGGCCAATAGGTTGATTGTGGGTCGTGGGCTACTATTGTGATTGTGTATACCATTTGTCATGCATGTAAGAGGGGTTTCTAGATGATTTTACTACGGTATTGGCTTTGGCCCTTCTATTGATGTTTTATAAACCTTGCATGGCCTATGGGGCCTATTTTTGATAAAAATAATTGTAAAAGGGTTTGGTTCTATTTTTAATGGATCTTCTTGGGGTAAGAGAGAACAATGGGGTGTTTTATCACTATTTCCACTTATGCTAGACTCGGCGGGGCTGAGCGCTAGACTTGTTTTACTACTACTTTTGAGATAATACTAGTCTCAGTGAGGCTGTATGCTAGACTTGTTTTTGACTTACTAATTTAGACTCGGATACCCATCCGGGCAGATTTACTTTGGGATTTTTGAGATTTGTGGGGCATCTAGTATGTTGGTCAGGGGCCTCCATAGACCTTGACATTTCGAGCCAGGGGATACGTGCTGCGATTGCTGGAGGGAGGGTATACATGTGCGACCTTCCATGGATCCTATCTTTTGGGCCTTATAGGACGCCGGAAGCGGGTAACATATGTTACTATTATCACGCTTAGTCTGTCATATTGCATCATACCATTCATTTGTGTAAGGTTCCACCCTTGATTTCTGTTTGTTGAGTGTACGCTTTGGTAGTATAGGATGCCATAGGGCTTGTCTTTATTTGTTTGTGTTCATCGAGTGTATAGGCACCTGTTGGGACTGTAGGAAGACTTATTATTGCTTAATCGAGTTTTATAATTCCTTATGTTGATCTCTCATGGTAACTTAATATTAAGACTAGTATTGTGTAGTTGGCCTTGGTTGTTTTCCTGTGTTCGAGCATGCTATTGTTACTTTGCTTCCCTCTTTCTCTTTTAATTGAGGTTACCAGTACACTGCCCATTTTTTAAAACTCCTTTTATACTATTTTTGCAAGGATCACATGTGCGTCTTTTCTTACTTTTGCCTGTGCTTGTAGTATATATCCTATTTGCTAGCCTTGTATGTTGTTTATGTCGTCTTTCTTCTATGCTAGCTTCTGTGTGCTTCTTCGTTGCTTTCGATGACTATTTGCTTCTATTCTTTCTATTACTGCTCTTTTATCTTATATGTGCCCAGTTGGCCTATGATACCTATTGGGTACCGGTTGCTTTGTAATTGGTGCTCATACTACACTCTGCATCTTCTGGTGCATATCCTAGTGTGGGCCATCATTGTTAGCTCATTAGAGACTCGTGCGAGGAGCTGTTTTGGGGATATTTCAGACCGAGGGTGAGCTATTGGCGACCGGAGCTTAGCTTTTAGTTATCTTTTGCATCATGTACTCTATTACTACTCGGAGACATTTGTATATTGTATTTTGGATCCTTTGTACTCCTTATATGTAGTTCTGGCTCTATACTATGATACCAGGTGTTGGGGTTTGGTTTAGCTTCTGCATACTATGATGAATTCCTGTTATCTTCTTCCTTCAACTTGTTTCCCTTATATCCGCTTATTTAATCTGTTTTTCCGCTTAACTGTTAGATAGTAGCCTATTACTAACTATTCTAGTCTACAGGGAATGGTTTACCTACTCGAGGATTATAGGTGCCATCATGACCGAGAAATTAGATTGTGACAGCTTGGTATCAGATGGTGTCATCGGTATAGGAGCCAATGTCTAGTAGAGTCCTACGAATCAGGGCGAAGATGTTCGTACTCAATCTTCGGGAGGCTATAGTGACATCTTAGGAAACATGGACTTTCTTTCTTCTATCTCGCGTATAGTAGCTTAGAAAGGTTTCTGGGAATCTCACTTGTTCTATTTTACTCTTTCACAGAGGATTCATGTGAGATCGTTAGCTTCAGGCAGAGGAGAGCCTTCGGCCCCTGCATGTAACACCGCAGAATTTGAACCAACTTTCTAAGTTTGAAACTCTGAAAATTTCATTTTCCCAGGAATTACGGGTCCAAACAACGTACCGTGGTTTGAACCACGGGTTGTGAAATTGAATCGTGGTTGCCTTCTGCTAGTTCAGCCTCTGGTGTGAGAACCACGAATTGGTTTCACAGACCATGGTTATGACTATGGTCCGTCTTGTCAACTCGTGAAATCAGATCAGAGGGTTGATAAGTTCCCCAGGAACTATGACTTGGGTCTACGACCCGTGATTCTTTCTATGGGTTCATCCTATTGACCCGTAGACTGCCTTCTGCAGTTTGTTCTTTTGGCCAAGAATGATATATGGAAACCACGAGCCATGGTTTAGTCTACGACCCGTGGAACCCATCTGTGGTCCCTGAAAGTCAACTTTTTCCAGCTTTTTCCTAATTACATCCCAAGGGTATTTTAGTCATTACCCAACCTTTTTAACTCCTAAATAATATCGTTTTAACTATTTATAGAAGGGTTTTCACCCTCATTAGCCTATGTCCCTCCTAAAATCTTCAGTCATCTCCCAAAAAGGGAAAGAACTTCTTCTAGCTCCAAGTCTCAAGCTCGAAGATCAAGTCTCCTTTCTTTTCAATTTCAAGTGGGTTAACATCAATCAAGGTATGTGGGTATTCAACAATGGGTTTCTTTCACCCTTGTGCCCAAAACCACAAATTCTTATTTTGAGTTACGAACTTGTGAAATTAGGGTTTTGATCTAAATTGGGGAATGCTTATGAAATCAGTTTCTATGCATCAATTCATGTTTTCGCATGGTTAATTTATGATTTTAATAATATTCCTTAATTTGTTTTAAAATCCCATGCATTAAAGTTGATTTCTAGCATGATTCCATTTAATTGCATGTTTTCAAGGGAAAGTTCACATGTTTAGATAACATGTCTTTATGTATTTACGAAATTGCATGTCTAATTCTTTAAGTATGAATTTAACAAGGAAAAGTATGTTTTGAATTATGGTTATGCTAAGCTTCAAGAACTTATGATATGAGAATCGCATGATACCCGATATGTTTTTATGCTTTTCAACAAGAGGTTGCATGAGATTTTTCCACTATGAGTTATGAGCTATATGTATATGTTTTGGGAGTAGTATTTAGCACCGAGCGATGAGGGTTCGATTACCCAAGTCCAAACCTATGTTCCCAGCATAGGTTATGAAATGGAGTTCCCTATGGGCTTATGAGAGTGGTACCACATATTGATCATGGTGTCGTTTTCTTAGCGGGCATTAGGACAACTTTGCCAACAAGGGTTATATAGTTGGATATGGTGACTCGTTCCTTAGCACGGTTCAAGTCAGCTTTTCTAACTAGGGTTATTGTCACGCCATGAGGTTACCCCCTAGACGTAACACCGGAATCGGGACCACGAGGATCCCAAGCTAACCCTTGGTCATAGCATTCTCAAGCATAACAAAAAAACAAGACATAGCGGAAGCATCAACATAAATCCAAAACCTGAAGACATGTCATAAATGTATAGTCGAATAAAAAATACAACTCAGAAATCATCTCATAGGGTCTATGTATGAAAAGCCTCTAATATTATCATAGAGAGTTGTTGGGACAACACCCCCAAACTAAATCAAACATCTGAAAATAAAGAAGACAATAAACTGAGGTGGAGCCCAGCCTTCGGACTATGAGCACTCACCAATAGCTAGGTAGGAGTACCTGAGTCTGCATCAGAAAAAAATGCAGCGCAATATGCGTTAGTACTATGGAATGTACTAAGTATGTGAGTCATGCATAAGTAAGGAAAACATGTTTTAAAATCATATGATTTCATAAGGAATGACCATAAACCAAAATCAAGGTATAAAGCAAAAAACATGAAACAAGGATTAATTTTAATAACTTAGATTCATATAATTTCATAGCTTGAAAATAATACGTGGGAGTTTCTCTTAACCGACATTAAACCATGCTGAGCTACATAGAGTTCAGTGTCTTGCACCCACAATGAGAGAGTTATCCTAACCGGCCAAGGTTAGAAATATTTTGTACCAGAATCCTGTCATAATAAGCCTTAACACGGGCAAACTACGGTGGCAGCGTAGTTTTGGACTTGGGTTGTCTGAACCCTCGTCTCTCGGTGCTAAATACTACTCTCAAAACATAATAATAACATAAGCTCATATACGTGCGACATATCTAATGCCAACCTGTTCATACGTGTTCATACCCCGGATCGTCATACTACTCATGAGTTTTAGTTTAGAAAATAGCTCATGAGTAGTGATGGAACATCGGGTGTCTTTCCTTGCATCATATTTCATATCATGGAAAAACTTGCATACTTCATGACTTGTAAAATTTTGCATAGCTCTAGTTCAATTTTCATAAAACATATGTTTTCATAGAATCATAAGAACTAGGCATGCAACTTCATTATTACATAATGGCCATGATATCCAATCGTGCCAACATTATCTTGAAAACATGCAAATTCATCAGTTTATGCTAGAAATCAACTTTCATGCTTGGTCTTTTAAAATCAACAAGAGAATCATAATTAAATCATGGGTAATCAATAGAAAACCATAAATTTAAACATAGAAACTGATTTCATAAACTTTCCCCAATTTTAGATCAAAACCTTAATTCATAACTTCATAATTCAAATTAAGACTTGGGGATTTTGGGCACAAGGGTGAAAGGAACCCATTGTTAAAGGCCTACATACCTTGGTGGAAGATTACTCACTTGATTGAAAAAGAATTAAGAGACTTGACTTGGAGCTTGGAGACTTGAGCTTGAAGGAGGATTTCCTTTTTGAGTGAAAAATGAGGAGCTTAAGATAGACTGAGGATAATATGGGTGAAAACCCTTCTAAAAGTAGTTAAAACGATATTACTTATTACATAATAGGGTGGGAAATGACCAAAATGACCCTGGGTTTTAATTAAAAAGAAACTAGAATTTTGGTCAACTTCAGTGTCCACGAGTGGAGTCTATGACTCATAGACTTTTCCACGACTCGGGGACTGCTAGTCGTGAAAGCTTCCTGAAAGTCAACCTGCAGAAGGCATTCTACGGTTCAACAGGATGAGTCGTGGAATCCAGTCGTGGGACTCAGACTAGGAAGTCAGTCTGTAGAAGACTTTCCACGAGTCAACAGGATGACTCGTGGAAGCTTCCACGAGCCGTAGGGTTGGGTCGTGCAAGTCAGTAAAAGGTTTGGCCTCTGATGGAGTTCCACGAGTCAACAACATGACTCGTAGAAAGTTTCATGAGTCATGGAATTGACTCGTGGAAGTCAGTACAGAAGCTCGTCTGCAGGGCTGGGATCACGAGTCCCTTCCACGACTAATGGAACCTTCCACGACTCGTGGACTTGACTCGTGGTCCCTGAAACTTGGATTTTTCTGAAGTTTTTAACTTAGATAACTGGGTATGCATACGGGGTGTTACAATATCCCCCCCTTGGGATCATTCATCCTCGAATGAAGGCTAGACAAGGGAAACTGAGGGGAAAATAGCTCAACCAAACATCAAAACATAGAAATCAAGGGGTAATTATAAAACCAGAACTTCACAACTTGAAAACATGATAAACTAACTTCGTAAAACATGGATGCATGCTAAAATCATGATAGGAACTGATGGAGAAGAATCGGAGGGACATATTAAGGAGGAAACTAGTACCTCAAGCTGGAACTGAATTGGAAGGAAAGAGATGAGGATATTTGGCCTTCATGGCCTCCTCCGCTTCCCTAGTAGCACCCTCAACAAGATGATTCCTCCAAAGGACTTTTACCGAAACAAATTCTTTGTTTCGCAATCTACCAACCTGACGATCAAGGCTCTCCATGGGAACCTCCTCATAGGTGAGACTATCCTTCACCCCTACATCTTCCAAAGGAACAATCAAGCTCGGATAACCAACACACTTTTTCAACAAGGAAACATGGAAAACTGGATGAACTGCTTCCAACTCCGTTGGCAACTCCAACTCTTAAGCAACACTACCAACTCTCCTCGAAATCTGATAAGGACCTACAAAACGAGGACTAAGTTTTCCTTTCTTGCCAAACCTCATTACACCCTTCATGGGTGACACCTTAAGGAAAACCCAATCATCAACTTCAAATTCTAAATCCCTCCTCCGTACATCCGCATAATATTTCTGTCAACTCTGAGCAGTCTTCAACTCTGAGTGTGAAAAGCGGTGCTAAGCTTCACCTTAGTACCAAGACCTTTCTGAAATGACCTCCAAAACTGAGATGTAAACTGAGGACCTCTATCCAAAATAATAGACAAAGGAACACCATGCAATAAGACTATCTCCCGAATGTAGAGTCTAGCATAATCATCTGCGATATCCGTAGTCTTAACAGCCAAGAAATAGGATGAATTGGTCATCCGATCGACAATCAGCCAAATAGAGTCATGTTGCCTTCGAGTACGAGGCAAACCCACAATAAAGTCCATATTGATTTCTTCCTATTTCCAAGTGGGAAGGTCAATATCCTAAAGCATACCACCTGGCCTTTGATGTTCCACTTTTACCTGCTGACAGTTGGGACACTCAGCCACAAACCCGGCTATGTCCTTCTTCATACCATTCCACCAAAAGACTTCCCGTAGGTCATGGTATATCTAAGTGGCACCTGGATTAATGGGGTATCTAGAACTGTGAGCCTCGGACAAAATCTGTTGTCTCAACCAATCAACATCTAGTACACTCAAGCGACCCTGATAACGAAGCACACCATTTCCCCCTTGGGAGAAAACCTCAACCCTTTGCTGACGAACTGCACCCTTAAGCTGAAGTAGAATGGGATCTTAGTCTTGCTTGGCTTTCACCTCAGCCACTAAGGATGATTCGTCACCATTTGTCACAATCACACCACCCTTGGTCAAGTCAATAAGGCGAACTCCCAACTGAGTGAGTTTATGAACTTCTTTAACCAACTCCTTCTTCCCATCTTCAATGGAAGTTACACTTCCCATGGACAATCTATTCGAAGCATCCGCCACAACGTTGGCCTTACCTGGATGGTAAAGCACACTCATATCATAATCTTTGAGGAGTTCAAGCCATCTCCTTTGTTGCAAATTCAACTCCTTCTGAGTGAAAACATATTGAAGACTCTTATGATCGGTGAAACATCCACATACACACTATACAAGTAGTGTCTCCAAATCATCAAAGCAAAAACCACGTCTCCTAGCCTAAGATCATGAGTGGGATAGTTCTTCTCATGAGTCTTAAGCTGTCTAGAAGCATAAGCAATCACTTTACCGCGTTGCATAAAAACACAACCCAAATCAATTCTGGAGGCATCACAATACACAACAAAATCATCTAAGCCCTCGGGTAGAGCTAACACTAGGGCAGTAATCAATCGAGTCTTCAACTCCTTAAAACTTTTCTCATAACAGTCAGACCACTGGAACTTAACCTTTTTCTGAGTCAATCGGGTCAATGGGGAAGCAAGGGAAGAAAACCCTTCCACAAACCTCCTATAGTAACCAGCCAAACCCAAGAAACTTCTAATATCAGATGGAGAAATAGGTCTAGGCCAGTTCTAAACTGCTTCAATCTTTTGAGAATCAACCTAAATACTATCACTAGTCACAATATGACCCAGAAAAGCAACCAACTGCATCCAAAACTCGCACTTGCTAAACTTAGCAAACAACTATCTATCCTTGAGAGTTTGCAACACAACTCTCAAGTGATCCACATGCTCCTCCTCACTCCTAGAGTAGATGAGGATATCATCAATGAAAACAATCATGAACATATATACTGTTTGAACACTCAGTTTATCAAATCCATAAAAGCTGCAGGAGCATTCGTTAGAACTAAAGACATAACAACAAACTCATAATGACCATACTGAGTCCTGAAGGCTGTCTTTGGGATATCACGTTCCCGAACCCGAAGCTGATGATAATCGGATCTAAGGTCGATTTTGGAGAAGAAACTAGCACCCTGAAGCTGATTGAACAAGTCATCAATCCTAGGAATGGGATACGTATTTTTGATTGTGACCTTGTTCAATTGACGGTAATCAATACACATCCTAAGAGATCCATCCTTCTTTCGAACAAACAAAACTGGGGCACCCCAAGAAGAAATACTAGGCCTGATGAAACCCTTATCAAGCAAGCCTTTCAACTGATCTTTCAACTCTTTAAGTTCAACGGGGGCCATTCTATAGGGAGGAATAGAGATAGGATTCGTATCCAGAAGAAGATCTATCCCAAAGTCAATTTCCTGCTCGGAAGAAATTCCAGGCAAATCATCGGGGAACACTTCTAGGAATTTGTTCACAACAGGAACAGACTAAATAGTTAGGGTCTCAGACTCCGTGTCCATAACCCAAACTATATGATAGACATAACCCTTAGAAATCATCTTCTTAGCCTTAAGATAAGAAATGAAACGACCCTTCGAAGAAGAGGGACTACCTTTCCATTATAGGACAGGTTCATTAGGAATCTTGAAACTAACCACATGAGTGCGAAAATCAACTAAGGCATAACATGCTTAAAAACAATCCATACCAAGAATGACATCAAAAGCCGTCATCTACAACTCTACTAAATCCGTTAAAGTGTCTCTATGAAGGACTGAGATAGGGCAATTTCAATAGACTTTTTCAGCTAGAACTGACTCACCAACAGGAGTAGAGACATGAAAGGGTTCTAAAAGCAATTCAGGATGAATCTCGAACTTACACGCCACATAAGGGGTTACAAAAGATAAGAATACACCGGGGTCTAACAAGGCATACACATCAAGAGAGAAGACTTTCAACATACTGGTAACCACATCTGGAGAACTCTCCTGATCCTGGCGGGAGGACATAGCATAGAGACAGTTCTAGCTCTAACCACCAGAACTAGAAGCTTCACCCTGCGGGGTTGGTCTACCACCTGAAGCTGCTGGAGAGGACTGAGTCCTACCAACTCCCTGCCCCTTCTTAGTTGAAGGGCAATCTCTAAGCAAGTGCCAAGTCTTTCCACAACCATAGCATGCACCCGAGCCCAAACGACACTCTCCCAGGTAATTCTTCCCACACTTGGTGCAAACAGGGAAAGAAGGCCCCTTAGAAACACTTCCCTGAGACTGGGAATAATAACCAAACCCTATACCACTCTGATCACGATGAGGCTTCTGATCCTGGGTAGGAGCACTAGAAGAAGAGTGAACAGGACCTGATGACTTCTTTTGGATGGAAGAGCGATATCCACCTCTGGACCTATGATGACAAAAACCCAATCCCTCGGATCTAACTCTCTTGTTCTCCCTTGCCATCTCCCTAAGCTTGTCACCCTCAATCTGAAGGGCATGAGTCATGGGATGAGAGATGTTCATGTCACTAAACAACAAAGCAGACCTACACTCCTTCTTCACCATATCGGAAACACCATAGATGAATTTGATTATTTGATCATGTAGGTCCGCTACCATGGAGGGAGCATATCTAGACAACTGAGTGAACTTCAAACTATACTCTTTCACCGACATCGAACCTTGTCTCATGTTCACAAATTCCTCCACTTTTGCTTGCCTCAACTCACGGGGAAAGAACCTATCAAGAAAGGCCCTCTCAAAACACTCCCAAGTCATGGGGTTTGCATCCCTCACCCTAGCCTCCATCCATTGCGTGAACCAAATAGGAGCCACATCCTTGAGTTGATAGGATGCAAGCTCCACCCAATCAACACCCGCTACTTGCATAACCTCAAAGATCTTCTTCACTTCATCAACAAAGTTAAGCGGATCCTCTCCTACTTTTGAACCCCAAAACTTTGGTGGGTTCATACAGATGAAATCACGAAATCGGGCCGCTACCCCACTTTGAGGATGAGCGGGGGCAGGAGCCTGTTGATTTGCCAAAGTCTGAGCCAATAGGTGAATAGCATTCCTAAGCTCACCATTCATGACATCAGTAACCAGAAATTGAGGAATGGTATTTCGAGTGTCTCAGGGAGGCATAGCACGTCGAGGAGGTATAATCTGAAATGCATAAGATAAGAATTAGAGGAATTCTAAGACACCTCATAGTTCCCCTTTCATATGGGTGGCGTGCTTCATACACCTGAAAGAGACTCTACTCGATGCGGCTTTCAGACATCCTAGGACTCTTGAACCTGAGGCTCTGATACAAAGTTTGTCACGCACCGAGGTTACCCCCTAGACGTAACACGGGACTCGGGACCACAAGGATCCAAAGCTAACCCTTGGTCATAGCATTCTCAAGCATAACAAAGAAACAATACATAGCGTAACCATCAACATAAATCCAAAACCGGAAGACATATCATAAATGTAGAGTCGAATAGAAAATACAACTCAGAAATCATCTCATAGGGTCTATGTCTGAAAGCCTCTAATACTATCATAGAGAGTTGTTGGGACAACACCCACCAACTAACTCAAACATCTGAAAATAAAGAAGACAATAAACTGAGGTGCAGCTTAGCCCTCGGACTATGAGGACTCACCAATAGCTAGGTAGGAGTGGTTGGTTCTCTAGCCACAGATCTGAGTAGGAGTACCTGAGTCTGCATCAGTAAAGGATGCAGCGCAATATGCGTTAGTACTACGAAATTTACTAAGTATGTGAGCGATGCATAAGTAAGGAAAACATGTTTTAAAATGATCTGATTTCATAAGGAAGGACCATAAACCAAAATCAAGGTATAAAGCAAAATACATAAAACAAGACTTAATTTTCATAACTTAGATTCATATAATTTCATAGCTCAAAAATAATACATGGGAGTTTCTCTTAACCAACATTAAACTATGATAAGCTACATGGCGTTCAGTGTCTTGCACCCACACTAAAAGAGTTGTCCTAACCGACCAAGGTTAGAAATATTTCGTACTAGGATCCTGTCATAATAAGCCTCAACACGAGCAACCTACGGTGGCAGCGTAGTTTTGGACTTGGGTTGTCTGAACCCTCGTCTCTTGGTGCTAAATACTACTCCCAAAACATAATAAAAACATAGGCTCATATATGTGCGACATATCTAATGCCAACTTGTTCATACTTGTTCATACCCCGGATCGTCATACTACTCATGAGTTTTAGTTTAGAAAATAGCTCATGAGTAGTGATGTAACATCGGGTGTCTTGCCTTGCATCATATTTTATATCATGGAAAAACTTGCATACTTCATGACTTGTAATTTTTCATAGCTCTAGTTTAATTTTCATAAAACATATGTTTTCATAGAATCATAAGAACTAGGCATGCAACTTCACTATTACATAATGGCCATGATATCTAATAGTGCCAACATTCTCTTGAAAACATGCAAATTCATGGGTTTATGCTAGAAATCAACTTTCATGCTTGGGCTTTTAAAATCAAGAAGAGAATCATAATTAAATCATTGGAAATCAATAGAAAACCATAAATTTAAACATAAAAACTGATTTCATAAACTTTCCCCAATTTTAGATCAAAACCCTAATTCATAACTTCATAATTCAAATTAAGACTTGGGGATTTTGGGCACAAGGGTGAAAGAAACCCTTCGTTAAAATCCCACATACCTTGGCGGAAGATTACCCACTTGATTGGAGAAGAATTAGGAGACTTTACTTGGAGATTGGAGACTTGTGCTTGAAGGAGGATTTCCTTTTTGAGTGAAGAATGAGGAGCTTAAGATAGACTTAGGATAATATGGGTGAAAACCCTTCTAAAAGTAGTCAAAATGACTTCACTTATTACATAATACGGTGGGAAATGACAAAAATGACCTTGGGTTTTAATTAAAAAGAAGCTAGAATTTTGGTCAACTTCAGTGTCCACGAGTGGAGTCTATGACTCGTAGACTTTTCCAGGACTCATGGACTGCTAGTCGTGGAAGCTGCCTGAAAGTCAACCTACAAAAGGCATTCTACGGTTCAACAGGACGACTCATGAAAACTTCCACGAGTCATGGAATCCAGTCATGGGACTCAGACTAGGATGTTAGTCTGCAGAAGACTTTCCACGAGTTAACATGACAACTCGTGGAAGCTTCCACGAGCCGTAGGATTGGGTCGTGGAAGTCAAGAAAATGTTTGGCCTCTGATGGAGTTCCAAGATTCAATAGCATGACTCGTAGAAAGTTCCATGAGTCGTGGAAGTGACTCATGGAAGTCAGTACTGAAGCTGGTCTGTAGGGCTGGGATCACGAGTCTCTTCCACGACTCATGGACTTGACTCGTGGTCCCTGAAACTTGGATTTTTCTTAAGTTTTTAACTTATATAACTGGGTACATGTATGGGGTGTTACAGTTATATAATTAGATTCCATATAGATCGCATGGCCTAATATCAGTTATAAGAAACTCCCTTATGATTGTTTTGATTTGTTTCAGCTCATGAAATCTATTTTGAAGTTTTTACTCTTATCTCATGTTTACCATTCAAGTTATGATATTTACTTATGATGTCCCTTTTATGTATGAACTCAATTTTAAGCACGTTTTCAGCATGTTTTCATCATGATTATGCATTTCTCACATACTCAGTACATCATATAGTACTGACACATATTTTGCGCTGCATCCTCTTGATGATACAGATTTAGGCTCCTTCCATCAGACACATAGCTAGAGATTTCAGGCCATTTCCAGTCCGCCGTTGGTAAGTCCTCATAGTCTGAGGGCTTGTTATGATCTTAGTTAGCGTATGGTTATTTACTTCTATACTTTGGGTTAGCTAGGGTCTTGTCCTAGCAACTTTTTATGTTATGTGTAGAGTCTTTTCAGACATAGACAGTATTCGAGTCTCTTCCTTGGAGTTGTATGTCTTTTGAATCGGTTATCTATATGTTTGATTTTGATTCTTCTTACTATGCTTCTGCTTATCCATTGTTTTGATTGAGTATGCTATTACAAAGGGTTAATCTTGAGTACTTGTGCTCCAGATCCCGTGTTACATCTTGGGGGTACCCTCGGGGCATGACAAACTTGGTATCAGAGCCTCAGGTTCAAGAGTCCTATGATGTCTGAAAGTCGCATCGAGTAGAGTCTCCTTCATGTATTTGAAGTGCACCACACATATGAGAGGGAAGCTATGATATGTCTTAGAAAACTTCACTTCTTTCATTATCATATCGTGCGATAAAGTTTAACTGTAGTGTTCCTCTAATCCTTACCTTGTACATTTCAGATTGTGCCTCGATGTGTTATGCCTCACCGAGCTGCTCAAAATGCTGCTCCTCCAGTTTTGGATCCCAAGGTCATGAATGAGGAGTTCAGGAACGCCATCCATTTGCTAGCCCAGACTAGGGCCGCTCAGGCTAATCAGTCGGCTCCTATCCCCTTCTACCCTTAAGGGGGCAACGGCTCGGGTTTGTTATTTTGTCTGAATGAAACCACCCAAATTTTAGGGTTTCAAAGTGAGTGAGGACCCACTTAACTTTATTGATGAAGTGAAGAAGATGTTTGAAGTTGTGCAGGTCATTGGTGTTGTTTGTGTGGAGCTCGCATCCGATCAACTCAAGGATGTAGCTCATATCTGGTTCACTCAATGGAAGGAATCTAGAGCTAGGGACGTGATCCCTATGACTTGTGAGTGTTTTGAGAGAGCCTTCCTTGGTTGGTTCTCTCCCTGAGAGTTGAGGCAATCGAAGGATGAGGAGTTTGTGAACTTGAGACAAGGGTCGATATTAGTCAAAGAGTACAGTTTGAAGTTCACTCAGTTGTCTAGGTATTCCCCTTCTACGGTAGCTGACCTGCATGACTAAATGAGTAAAATTATCTATAGGGTTTCAGATATGGTGAATAAGTAGTGTAGGTATTTTATGTTGTTGAGTGATATGAATATTTCCAGGCTTATGACTCGTGCTCACTAGATCGAGGGAGACAAGCTTAGGGAGATGTCTAGGGAGAACAAAAGAGTTAGATCTGAGGGTTCAGGTTTTAGCCATCAGAAGTCCGGAAGCAGACATCGCTCTTCCTTTTAGAAGAGGTCATCAGGAACCGTGCATTCTTCAGCCAGTACTCCTTCCCAGGACTCCAGGCCCCATCATGATCAGTCTGGTAGAGGTGCAGGCTTTTTTTATCAGGGTAGTAGTGCAAAGGGGCCGTGTTTCCCCATTTGTACCAAGTGTGGGAAGAATCATCTAGGTTAGTGTTTAGCTGAATCAAGTGGTTGCTTTGGATGTGGTAAGGTTGGTCACAAGATTAAGGATTTCCCTTCATCTAAGAAGGAACAGGGAAGTAGTAGGGCTCAGTCCTCTCCAGCAGCCCCAGGAGGTCGACCAGCCCAGCAGGGCACAACTTTTAGTTCTAGTGGTCAGCGCCAGAACCACCTTTATGCTATGTCCTCTCGCCAGGACCAGGAGAGCTCGCTTGATGTTGTCACTGGTATATTGAAAGTCCTCTCTCTAGATGTGTATGCTTTTTTGGACCCCGGAGCCTCCCTATCTTTTGTGACCCCTTATGTATTATGCAAATTCAAAATTTATCCTGAATTGCTTTTAGAACCCATTAGTGTATCTACTCTTGTTGGTTAGTCAGTCCTAGCAACAAGAATATACCAAAATTGCCCTTCAGCGGATTTAGTAGAGTTGGAGATGACTAATTTTGATGTTATTCTAGGTATAGATTGGTTGTATGCTTGTTATGCCTCTGTTTATTTTCGTACTCGTGTTGTCAGTTTCAAGTTTCTGAATGAACCTATCTTAAAGTTGCAAGGTAGCCCCCCTTCCTCGAAAGGTCATTTTATATCTCATCTTAAGGTTAGGAAGATGATTTCTAATGGGTATGTTTATCACATAGTTTGGGTCATGGACACGGAGTCTGGGATCCCATCCCTTCAGTTTGTTCCTGTTGTGAATGAGCTCCCAGAAGTGTTTCTCGAGGATTTTCCCGGAGTCCCTCCCGAGCGAGAGATTGACTTTGGGATAGATCTTCTCCCAGATACAAATCCTATCTCTATTCCTCCCTATAGAATGGCTCCTACGGAACTTAAGAAATTAAAGGACCAGTTGAAGGATCTTCTTGATAAGGGTTTCATCAGGCCTAGAATTTCTCCATGGGTTGCCGCAATTATGTTTGTTTGGAAGAATGATGGTTCTCTTAGAATGTGTATCGACTACCGTCATTTAAACAAGGTCACAATCAAGAATAAGTATCCCATTCTTAGGATTGATGACTTGTTCGATCAGCTTCAGGGTGGTAGTTTCTTCTCCAAAATTGACCTTAGATCCGTTTATCATCAGCTTCATGTTAGAGAGTGCGATATTTCAAAGATAGCCTTCAGGACTCGGTATGGTCACTATGAATTTATTGTGATGTCTTTTGGTCTAACGAATGCTCATGCAGCTTTTATAGATTTGATGAACCGTGTGTTCAAGCAGTATTTAGATACGTTTGTGATTGTTTTCATTAATGATATCCTTATCTACTCTCGGAGTGAGGAGGAGCATGTGGACCATTTGAGGGTTGTGTTGTACACTCTCAAGGATAGGCATTTTTTGCTAAGTTTAGCAAGTGCGAATTCTGGATGAAATCTGTTTCTTTTCTGGGTCACATTGTGACTAAGGATGGTATTCGAGTTGATTCTCAAAAGATTGAGGCAGTGAAGAACTGGCCTAGGCCCACTTCCCCGTCTGATATTAGAAGCTTTTTGGGTTTGGATAGTTACTACAGGAGATTTATGGAAGGATTTTCTGCCATTGCTGCCCTTTTGACTCGGTTGACTCAGAAGAAGGTAATATTTTAGTGGTCAAATCTATGTGAGATGAACTTTTAGGAATTGAATACCAGATTGACAACAACCCCAGTGTTGGCTCTACCTAAAGGCCTAGATAATTTGTTGTGTATTTTGATGCTTCTAGAATTTGTTTGGGCTGTGTTTTGATGCATCATGGTAAAGTTATTGCTTATGCCTCTAGACAGCTTAAGATTCATGAGAAGAAATACCCTACTCATGATCTTGAGCTAGCAGCCGTGGTTTTTGCTTTGAAGATATCGAGACATTACTTTTATGGTGTACACATGGATGTTTTCACTTATCATAAGAGTCTTCAGTATGTGTTCACTAAAAGGGAATTGAATTTGCGACAAAGGAGATGGTTTGAGCTTCTTAAGGATTATCATATGAGTGTGCTTTACCACCCGGGTAAGGCAAATGTTGTGACGGATGCACTTAGCATATTATCCATGGGTACCGTGTATTCTGTTGATGACAGAAAGAAAGAATTGGTTAAGGAGGTGCATAGGCTTGCTCGGTTGGGAGTTTTCCTTATGGACTCGACAGAAGGTGGTGTTATTATTCAGAATAGTTTTGAATCATCCTTGGTAGCTGAAGTGAAGGCAAAGCAAGAGAGTATTCCCATTTTACTTCAGCTAAAGGGTGCAGTCCACCAGCAGAGAGTTGAGGTTTTCTCCAAATGGGGAGATGGTGTACTTCGTTATCAGGGTCAACTGTGTGTGCCAGATGTAAATGGATTGAGACAATAGATTTTGATTGAGGCTCATAGTTCCATATATTCCATTCACCCTGGTGCCACCAAGATGTACCGTGATCTATAGGAAGTCTATTGGTGGAATGGTATGAAGAGGGAAATAGCCAGTTTTGTGGATAAGTGTCCCAACTGTCAGCAAGTGAAGGTAGAGCATCAGCGACCGCGTGGCAGGACTCAGGATATTAAATTTCCTACTTGGAAGTGGGAAGCGATCAATATGGACTTCATTATAGGTTTGCCTCGTAATCAAAAGCAACATGATTCTGTTAGGGTGATCGTCGACCGGATGACAAAGTCATCCCACTTCTTTGTTGTTAAGACTACAGATTCAGCGGATGATTATACTAGACTCTACATCCGGGAGATAGTCCAATTGCATGGTGTCCCATTGTCCATCATTTCAGATAGAGGTACTCAGTTTACCTCACAGTTTTGGAGATCATTTCAGAGAGGTCTTCGTACTCAGGTGAAGCTTAGCACAACTTTTAACCATCAAACAGATGGCCAGGTAGAGCATACTATTCAGACGTTGGAGGACATGTTGAGAGCTTGTGTGATAGATTTCAAAGGTAATTGGTATGATCACTTACCTCTTATCGAGTTCGACTGCAACAACAACATTCACTCTAGCATCCAGATGGCTCCTTATGAGGCACTTTATGGCTGAAGGTGTAGATCTCCTATTGGTTGGTTTGAGGTAGGTGAGGCAGCTTTGATTGGTCCTGATTCGGTTCACGAGACTATGGAGAAGTTCCATATCATTAGGTAAAGGTTGAAGACCGCTCATAGTTGACAGACATTGTATGCGGATGTGAGAAGAAGGGAATTGGAATTTGAAGTTCATGATTGGGATTTTCTGAAAGTATTGCCCATGAAGGCTATGATGAGGTTTGGAAAGAAAGGGAAGCTCAGTACCCATTTTGTAGGTCCTTATCGGATTTTGAGGAGAGTTGGTAGCATCGCTTATGATTTTGATTCACCTACGGAGTTGGAAGTGGTACATCCAGTTTTCCATGTTTCCTTTTTGAAGAAGTGTATGGGTGATCCGACCTTGATTGTTCCTTTAGAGGATGTAGGTGTGAAGGATAGTCTCACATATGAGGAGGTTCCCGTAGAGATCCTTGATCATCAAATTTGGAAGTTGAGAAACAAAGAAGTCACTTTAGTAAAATCCCTTTGGAGGAACCAACTAGTTGAGGGAACTACTTGGGAAGCAGAATCAACCATGAAAGCCAAGTACCCTCATCTCTTTTCTTCCGATTCCGCTTCAGCATGAGGTAATAGTTTCCTCCTTAGTATATTCCTCCGATCTTATTCCATCAGTTTCTCTCATAATCCTAGCATGCTTTCATATTTTCAACTTGATTCAATCATGTTTTAAGTTGAAAAGTTTAGTTTTCATGTTTATTCCTTGATTTCCATGTTTTGTTGCTAGTTGGGTTGTTTTCTCTTCAGTTTTCCTTGTTTAGTCTTCATTCGAGGACAAATTATCCTAAGGGGGAGATATTGTAATACCCTGAAATTCAAACCAACTTTCTAAGTATGAAACTCTGAAAATTTCATATTCCCAGGAATTACGGGTCCAAACCACGGACCGTAGTTTAAACCACGGGTCTTGAAATGGAACCGTGGTTGCCTTCTGCTGGTTCATCCTGTGGTCTGAGAACCACAAATTGGTTCTATGGACCGTGGTTCTGACTATGGTCTGTCATGTCAACTCGTGTAATCAGATCAGGGGGTTGATAAGTTCCCCAGGAACTATGACTTAAGTCTTCGACCCATGATTCTTTCTACGGGTCCATCCTATTGACCCGTAGACCGCCTTCTGCATCTTGTTCTTTTAACTCGGATTGACGGATGCAAACCATGAGTCGTGGTTTGCTCTACGACCCGTGGAACCCATCCATGGTCCCTGAAAGTCAATTTTTTCTAGGTTTTTCCTAATTACGTCCCAAGGGTATTTTAGTTATTACCCACCCTTTTAACTCCTAAATGATGTCGTTTTTACTATTTCTAGAAGTTTTTTAACCCTCATTATCCTAAGTCCCTCCTAAAATATTCATTCATTTCCCAAAAGGGAAAGACCTCCTTCTAGCTCCAAATCTCAAGCTCCAAGATCAAGTCTCCTTTCTTTTCAATTTCAAGTGGGTTAACTTAAATCAAGGTATGTAAGTATTCAACAATGGGTTTCTTTCACCCTTGTGCCCAAAACCTCAAATTTTTATTTAGAATTATGAACTTGTGAAATTAGGGTTTTGATCTAAATTGGGGAAAGCTTATGAAATCAGTTACTATGTATCAATTCATGGTTTCTCATGGTTAATTTATGAATGTGAATAAGATTCCTTAATTGGTTTCAAAAGCTCATGCATTAAAGTTGATTTCTAGCATGATTCCATTGAATTGCATATATTTCAAGGGAAAGCTCACATGTTTAGATAACATGTCTTTATGTATTTATGAAATTGCATGCCTAATTCTTTAAGTATGAATTTAAGAAGGAAAAGTATGTTTTGAATTATGTCTATGCTAAGCTTCAAGAACTTATGATATGAGAATTGCATGATACCCGATGTGTTTTAATTCTTTTCAATAAGAGTTTGCATAAGATTTTGCCACTATGAATTATGAGCTCTATGTATATGTTGTGGAAGTAGTATTTAGCACTGAGCGATCAGGGTTCGATTACCCAAGTCAAAAGTTACGTTGCCAGCGTAGGTTATGAAATTAAATTCCCTATGGGCTTATGAGAGTGGTACTACATATTGATCATGGTGTCATGTGCTTAGCCCCATTAGGACAGCTTTGCCAACTCGAGTTATATAGTTGGATATGGTGACTCGTTCCTTGGCACGGTTTAAGTCATCTTTGCTAACTAAGGTTATATAGTTAGATTTTATGTAGCTCACATGGTCTAATGTCGGGTATAAGAAACTCCCTTATGAATGTTTTTATTTGTTTAAGCTCATGAAATCTATTTTGAAGTTTTTACTCTTATCTCATGTTTACCATTCAAGTTATGATATTTACATATGATGTCCCTTTTATGTATGAACTCAATTTTAAGCACGTTTTCAGCATGTTTTCATCATGATTATGTATATCTCACATACTCAGTATATCCTATAGTACTAACATAAATTTTGCACTGCATCCTCTTGATGATACAGATTCAGGCTCCTTCTACCAGACATGTGGCTAGAGATTTCAGGCCATTCCCAGTCCGCCATTGGTGAGTCCTCATTGTCCGAGGGTTGGTTATGATTTTAGTTAGCTTATTGTTATTACTTCCGTACTTTGGGTTAGCTAGGGTCTTGTCCTAACAACTCCTTATGTCATGTGTAGAGGCTTTTCAGACATAGACAGTATTCAAGTTTGTTCCTTGGAGTTGTATGTATTTTGACTTGGTTATCTATTTGTTTGATTTTGAATCTTCTTACTATGCTTCCGCTTATCCATTATTTTGCTTGAGTATGCTATGACCAAGGGTTAATCTAGAGTACTTATGCTCTGGATCCCATGTTACATCTAGAGGGTAGCCTCGGGGTGTGACACTGCACCTCTTACTCTAGCTAGGGGTCGGGGTGGTTGCAATGGTAGAGGTAGAGGTCGTGCCTGAAAAGCGGCACTTGCTAAAGTAGCTTGAGTTGAGATAGAGCCCGAGTATGATTATGGGCCAGAGTTTGTTCCCGAGCAGCAACATGTAGACCCGGGGATAGCTCAGGTTCCACTAGCTCTAGTGCCAGCTTCAGCACCAGCTCCTGTATCTGCCCCAGCTCAGTCTACAGGTGTTCAGAGTATGCTTCTACAACTCTTAGGTACAATTGAGGGGCAACCTTCAGGGGTAGCACAGGCATCCACTTAAGGGGAAGCCCTGGGTGTTCAGAGTTCAGGAGTGCATCCTGCTACTGCGGCTCCCCGTGCTGAGGTTATTTTGGTTCCAACGATGGCACAGCCTCTTGCTCCTCGCGAGAAGGCTTTGATCCTTTTGTTACAGGAGGAATAGTCTCTTGTCATATTACAGTAGGAACATTAGGCATATTAGCGAGCCCAATTATAATAGATGCAGAGCAGAAGGCATTGGATAGATTTCTGAGACTAGCACCTCCTCGATTCTCTGGTGCACCGGGTCACGATCCACATGAATTCATTACCACTTGTGAGGAGATGTTATACCACCTAGTTTTGTTTGAGACTCACGGGGATGGATATACTACATATCAACTGAAGGGTCCAAAGAAGTTATAGTGGAGGGCATAGGTTGCTTGCAGACCTTCTATATCACCTTCGTTGCCTTGGTCCGAGTTCTATGAAACCTTTATGGAAAAGTTCTTGATTCAGAGTGATCGTGAGTGTTGCCGGGAGCAATTTAGTAGGCTTATACAGGGATTCATGTGTATATCTGAGTATGAGACTCGCTTCTACTAGCTTGCTCCCTTTGGAACTATGATCATTCCCACCGAGCTGGACAAGATTCGCAGATTTGTTTGGGGTTTGAGGCCAGATATTTGACAGCTAACCGAGATATTAGTTTCTAGTAGTCGATCATTTTAGGCTATCGTAAACTATGCTCGTACTGTGGAGGACTTGAGCCGTCAGTATCAGAGGGTCAGAGATAAGAGGCTATGACATCAAGGCAGCTACAATGGGTCCTGGTATGATGGTAGAGGTTCAGGCTAGTGGGGCTGTGGTTATCAGCCACAGTAGCATCAGGGTCAGACTAGTCGACCGATTTAGGCATCACTCCTGGCTTCTGGTTCTTAGTTTGAGCATGGTCAGAGCAGTCAGTGTGGTCACATCGGTCAATCTTCGACGGGTACTACTTCTGGGGCATCAAACCATGGTGGCCATATAGGTTCAGCTGGTTCATCTTGATAGGGTAGGCCATCAGGGTCTTTCCATGGGTGCGATGTTAGCAGTCACTATGCCAAAGATTGCCCCCAATAGGATTTAACTAGCTACGAGTGTAGGGTTAGTGGTAATTATGCCAGAGATTGCCCCCAGCAGGGTAAAATTTAGTCCACAGCTCAGCCCGTGAGAGCAGTTCAGCCACCAGTCAAAGGAGGCGGTGGTCAAGCTATTGGTGGTGCCCCGCATGGCAGGGGAGGTGGTAGGGATGGCGGTCAGGTAGGTCGAGGTCGTTTTCAATTCTATGTGGTCCCTAGGAGACCAGAGGTAGACTCCTCGGATGCTGTGATTACAGGTACAATTTATATGTTTCGTCACCTTACTATGGATTTATTTGATCCCGGATCTACTTGTTTTTATGTATTCATCTACTTTCTGCCTTGTTTGGGGTTGGCTAGTGAGCTGTTATATATGCATGTATCTATTTCGACCCCAGTAGAAGATTCTTTAGTAGTGGATTGGATTGTGAGATCTTGCATGATATCTATTGGTTATTCAGAGACTTGGGGGGATTTGATGATCCTTGATATGTTAGATTTTAATGTAATACTGGGCATGAACTGGTTATCCCCTCATCATGCAGTTTTGGATTGTTATGCAAAGACCGTGACCATAGTTGCGCCTGGTGTATCCTCGATTATGTGGCATGGTTCTATTAGCCGCGCACTGTCTGGGATTATCTCTTATCTTCAAGCTAGGAATTTGATTTCTCGCGAGTGTTTAGCTTACTTAGCATATGTCTGAGATGCTTGTGCAGACACTTCATCACCTGAGTCTGTTTTTATGGTTAGAGACTTCCTAGATGTGTTTCCTGCCGACCTTCCAGGACTTCCACCTGAGAGAGATATTAATTTTGCTATTGAGTTAGAGCCGGGCACCAAGCCCATTTCTATCTCTCCTTACCGTATGGCTCCAGTTGAGTTGATGAAGCTTAAGGAGCAGCTCAGGGATTTATTAGCTAAGAGGTTTATTACACCGAGTGTGTCTCTTTGGGGTGCTCCTGTTCTGATTGTTAAGAAGAAGGATGGGTTGATGCGGATGTATATTGATTATTGGTAACTGAATAGGGTTACTGTGAAGAATAGGTATATGATGTCACGTATAGATGACTTGTTTGATCAGCTTCAGGGTTCAGCCATATTTTTGAAGATAGATTTTAGGTCAGGCTACCACCAATTAAAGATTAAGGGAAAGGACATCCCTAAGACAGCATTCAGGACGCGTTATTGCCATTACGAGTTTTTGGTGATGTCTTTTGGGTTTACTAATGCCCCTGCAGCTTTCATGGATCTAATTCACATAGTGCTTTGCTCGTATTTGGACTTATTTATGATAGTTTTCATAGATGACATCCTGATATAGTCGTGGAGTAGAGATGAGCATGAGCAGCAGTTGAGGATTATACTCCAGACTTTAAGAGATTATAGGCTTTATGCCAAGTTCTCAAAGTTTGAGTTTTGTCTTGAGTCAGTTGCATTTCTAGGACACGTGGTGTCTAAGGATGGGATTAGAGTTGATCAAGTAAGATTTTAGTGGTGCGTGATTAGCCTAGACCTACTACTCCTACTGAGGTTCACAGCTTTGTTGGGTTGGCCGGGTACTACAGACGGTTTGTTGATGGATTTTATTCCATAGAAGCACCCTTAATAATGCTGACTAGGAAGGATGTTCAATTTTAGTGGTCAGATCAGTGCGAGGATAGCTTCCAGAGGCTTAAGGCCTTGTTGATTTCAGATCCTGTATTGACTTTGCCTATTGAGGGTTAGAGTTTCTCCATGTATTGTGATGCTTCTGTGTCAGTCCTGGTTGTGTATTGATGCAGCAGGGTCAAGTGATAGCATATGCGTTGAGGCAGCTAAAAGTTCACGAGTACAACTACCCCACTCACGACTTGGAGTTGGCGATAGTAGTCTTTGCGCTCAAGATCTGGAGGCACTACTTATATGGAGTTCATTATGAGATATTCACTGATCATCGTAGTCTTCAATACATTACGAGTTATCGAGAACTGAACTTGAGGCAGAGGAGATGGATTGAGCTACCGAAGGACTATGATTTCACCATTTTTTATCATTCGCGCAAGGAAAATATGGTAGTGGATGCCTTGAGCCAAAATACAGTGAGTATGGGCAGCCTAGCTTCATTTTCAACTTCTTAGCGATCGTTGGCCTTAGACATTCAGTCTTTGGCTAACCATTTTATTAAGCTTGACTTATCGAATCCAAGTAGAGTTTTTGCCAGTGTCGAGGTTTGGTCTACCTTAGTTGATCAGATTCAGAGCCGTCAGTTTGATGATAAGCGGTCGTGTGACCTTCCTGATCAGGTGGTTCAGGGTGAGGCTAGCCAGGCTACTCTAGATTCAGATGGGGTTCTGAGGTTTTATGGTTGACTTTTTGTTCCAAGGGTTGGGGATTTGATTCAGTAGATACTCCATGAGGCACATTATTCTAGATACTTCATTCATCCGGGTGCGGCAAAGATGTATAGAGACTTGAGATAACTTTACTGGTGGAGTGGTATGAAGCAGGACATAGAAGAGTTTGTATCTCGATTCTTAAAATGTCAGTAGGTGAAGTTCGAGCACATGAGACCTGGTGGTTGAATGCAGTGACTTCCCATTCCTATGTGGAAGTGGGAAGGGATTACCATGGATTTCATAATTGGTTTGCCTCATACTTCTAGGGGTTTTGATTCCATTTGGGTGATTATTGATAGGCTGACTAAGTCATCACATTTCTTTCCAGTTCGGACTACTTATAGTTCAGATACGCTAGCTCAGATTTACATTCGATAGGTTGTTCGATTGCACAGGGTCGCAGCTTCTATCATTTCAGATTGTGGCACTCAGTTCACATATCAGTTCTGGAGAGCTATTCAGCGAGATTTGGGTACAAAGGTTCAGCTTAGTACTGCATTCCATCCTCAGATATATGGCCATTCCCAGAGGATTATTCAGGTCCTAGAGGACATGTTTCAGGCTTGTGTTCTAGACTTTGGAGGTTCTTGGGATCAGTTTGTGCCTTTGGTCGAGTTTGTGTATAATAATAGCTTCCATTTGAGAGTTGTCATGTCACCTTTCGAGGCGTTGTATTATACAGATCACTTGTTGGTTGGTTTGATGGGTTGGAGTCTAGACCTCAGAGTACATATTTGCTTCGTGATTCCTTAGACCGAGTTCGAGTGATTCAAGATAGACTTCGAGCAGCTCAGAGCATGAAGAAGAGATATGCTGATCATACACTTTGTGCCTTAGAGTTCAGTGTTGGTGACTTGGTATTCCTTTGAGTATCGCCCATGAAGGGCATGATGAGATTTGGTCGGTGGGGAAAGCTTAGCCCCAGGTACATTAGGCCATTCGAGATTCTCCAGAAGGTTGGTAGTGTTTCCTATCAGTTAGCCTTGCCTCCAATGTTGTCATCTATACATCCTATATTTTATGTTTCGATGTTGCACCGGTATGTTAGAGATGAGTCTTATGTGTTGCATTGGGAGTCGGTTCAGTTGGATGAGATCCTTTTTCTTTGTCGAGGAGCCGATTGCTATATTATCCAGAGATGTTAGGAGGTAGAGATCTAGGGAGATTCCGATTGTGAAGGTTCAGTGGAGGCATCATCCTTTCGAGAAGGCTACCTGGAAGATCGAAAGTGATATGCGAGCTCAGTATCCACAGTTGTTTGAGCCTTCAGGTACTTTTTTTTCTTGACTTTCGAGGACGAAAGTCCTTTTTAATAGTGGATGATGTAATGAGCCTTTCGGTCATTTTTTCATTTACGCCTTCTTTGTACTATTAGAGCTTTCTTTTAGCATCCCCAAGTCATTTAGGACTTGCTGTGACTGGTGGTTCGGGTCCATGGTCATTTGTTTGGTTGTTTTGGCCATTTGCCTATTTTAGAGCTTAAACTTAGAATATCTTTGACTTTAGTCAACATTCTTGGTAAATGTGCTCGTAATCAAATTCTGATAGTTCCATCACCTCCGGAGCATGGATTTTGGTCTAGAAGGACCCTTGGTCGAGTTCTGGGAGGTTTTAGTTTCCTTTTGTCTAGGTTTTTGTTTTTTAGCCAAGTTGACCTTGAAAGTTTGACTTGGATAAACATTTAAGGAAGATGGCCTCGGATGGAAATTCTGACAGTGTTGATAGCTCTAGAATGTTGACTTTAAGCTAGAGGGAGCTTTGGTTTGAGTCCCGAGGCTTACGGACTCATTTTAGGCCATGGCGTGCAATTTTAGAAAGATTAGCCTAAGTTGGTTCTTGGGCGTGGGGCACACTTTTTGGGCTATCGACTTCTGTTTGGATTTTTCGTTGATTTTGTTGTGTTCAAAATGTCATTTCTAGTTGAATAGCATAGTTCATTTGCGTTTGCGGGACCCCGAATGTGTTCCCGAGGGTCCATCAAAGAACTTTTCCAAGTTGAGGTTGTTGTTGGCAGCTGGTGCTATCATGGCACTAGCATGGCCTTCGCATCCACGGTGTCCTAGCCACGTTCGCACAAGGTATGTGTCAGTCTCCCCTCTGCCAAGCTATCGCCTAGGCGCTCCCACGGTCGCGTCCATGGTGGCCTGGCCGCGTTCGCACAAAGCAGGTGCCTAGACTGGCCAGCGCTTGGCCTTCGCATGCGCTGGCTTCCCGCATTCGCATGCCTGGGTAGGCAATGGACTAGGCGCGTTTGCACAGGCCTAGTCCAGCAGCTTTATATTCTTTTGATTTTTCGTTTTTTCGGCCATCTTTCTCCTTATCTCCCTACTCTAAAACATAAAAACATTCTCTACAATTGCTCTAATTTGCTCATAGTTTGGGGGAAAATCCATTGTTCATCAAATTCGTGCTCCCTCGATTTTTGGTAAGTGCTTCTTCCCCAAAGCTTACTTCTTCTTCATTTTGGTTAAAACCACCATTGTTGGAAACTCTTCAAGCTTGGAAATACTTGTAGATTCTGCTCTTATTATGATTGCATGATTGTGGGCTCGTTCAATTCACCTCTGTGGCGTAGTTCTCTAGTTGTGGTAAGTGGTTCTTGCCTAAATTTTCAGTTTTATTCCTAAATTTTCCTCTTTGGTTTCTTGACTTTTAGGGGCTGTTTTAGCTCGAATTCTTCCCCAATTACCTTGACTTTCCGGGCATGTACTCCCATGGTCATTGTGACCATTTTATCCATTTTCATTTTTAGTTTTGGGTTGCGAGGCCCACGGGCTCGTTTGTGACCTGATTTTTTACCCAGCTATAATTATAGCATTATGGGTATCATTAGTTTTGTTTTAATATGTTTTTTAAGTTCTTGATAGTTTGATTATCGTTCGGAGCTTCTCGGAGTGATTCAGGCTTGGATATCATTGTCCCAACAGCTTGTCGTCGGAAAACAGGTAGGTTACAGTTTATTTTTCTTAGACTTTGCATATATAAGATAAAATTGTATTAATGGGTATCCTTGGGTTGGGTAACTAGCTTGGCACCATAGACCTTGACCGCTTCCTCATGTCTGACTCGATTCTTTCCTCCGTTGTTATAGTATTTGTTATAGATGGCATTATTACCCTTGTGGTCCTGTGAGACCTTGTATTGACTTTGGAACATAGATGGTGGGTTACATGGGAATGTCCGTGAGTCCCGAACATTGTTATTATTGTTATTGAGCTGCCTATTTGTGCTGTAGAATGGTTGGAGCCTGTGCAGGGCCGATAGGTTGATTTTGGGTTGTTGGCCACTATTATGATTGTGTATACCATTTGTCATGCATGCAAGAGAGATTTCTAGATGATTTTACTACGGTTTTGGCTTTGGCCCTTCTACTGATGATTTCTAAACCTTGAATGGCTCGTGGGGCCCATTTTCAATAAGAATTATTGTAAAAGGGTTTGATTCTATTTTTAATGGATCTTCTTAGGGTAAGAGAGAATAAAAGGGTATTTTATCACTATTTCCATTTATGCTAGACTCGGCGGGGCCGAGCACTAGACTTGTTTTACTACAACTTCCGAAATAATACTAGGCTCGGTGAGGCCGTGCACTAGACCTATTTTTGACTTACTGATTTAGACTCGGATACCCTCCAGGCAGATTTACTTGGGGATTTTTGAGACTTATGGGGCATCTAGTATATTGGGCGGGGGCCTCCATGGACCTTGTCGTTCTGGGCTAGGGTCTATGTTTTGCGAGTGTTAGAGGGAGGGTATACGGTGTAGTAGAGGTATACAGGTGGGACCTTCTATGGATCCTATTTTCTGGGCCTTATAGGACGCCGGAAGTGGGTAACATATGTTACTATTATCACGCTTAGTCTAGCATATTGCATCATACCATTCATTTGTGTGAGGTTCCACCCTTGTTTGTTGTGTGTTGTTTAGCCCTGAGGTAGGTTACAGTTTACCTTATTTAAACCCGGCTTAGTTAGATTTTATATTTTACAAGTTACTTGAATGTTAGGGTAAGTTATAGGTTAGAATTAGGCTTAAATCCTTTTCCAGTATATTTGGCCATTTTTAGGACCATAGAATAGAATTATCAAGTTTATCCTAATTAGTTTAGGGTGTTGTAGCCTCGTTATGTTAGACTAGAATCCTTAGTATAGGATTGCGGAGATATTAATAGTAGAGTAGACATTTTATGGTAATTTTCATGTATTAGTTCAACTTGCCATAGTTATTGTCGTTATTGTGTAACTGTGGGCTCGAGGCCATAGCTTGGATTGGGTGGAGTTCCAGGTTAATTATCTTAATTGGAGGGTGCTTTTCCATGTTTGATATATATATGTACACTTGTATCCTCTGTTATGGCATGTATATACTCATACATGCATCCACATGGCTAGTGGTACAATTTTGGAAAGAAATATGAGATATTCGGTTTAAAAATGGGATTTTCTCCTTTTACTATGGTTTTCAGACTTCCGAGAAATACTTCATGTTTTTATCAATACTTTGGAAAGAAAAAGAGAAAGTACAACTTTTTATACTTGGTCCGAGGGACGTTTCCAGACCTTTACTCGATTTATTTTTTGTTGATGAGTCTGAGATACAATTCTGGGTGGCCCGAGGAGCACATATCCGGGTTTTGCTTTTATTTCATATGTTGATGAGCTCTAGGGCAGCCTACGAGATAGTTCAGAGAGCCTACAGGGTGGCCCACGAAATGCATTTTAGGGTTTTTACTTTACTGTATTGGCCACATTCTATACCATATCATCCCATGATGCATTGCATTCTCTTGCATGAAACTTTTAGTGGTTTATTGTTTTATAATTATTACCTTCACTGTTAGCTCGAACTAGTCTTGCTTTGTAGTTTTTATGTGAAAACTAGATTTAGGTGGATCCTGATAGCTAGTTTACTTTCCTGTTTATTATATTATATATCATCTTCTACGCTCGGAGCCTATGATGCCTATTTAGTACCATGTATTTTGGTTCCCATACTACATTTTTGCATCTTTTTCTGATGCAACACATAGTGCGAGCCACCCTCGTTGACCCTCCACTCGTTTGAGGCCATCTTATGTTCGGATCGTGGTGAGCTCCTAGTGTCCGGAGACTTTTAATGCTTTCCACTATTCATGTTATCTATATTTTTTATTTTGATGGACAGTAGCATCTTGTATAGTGTTATTTCTATACTTAGACGCTCTTGTATCGGTGACACCAGGTCCGGGTTTCATTCTTATATATATTTCATTTTTCCTAGTCTCTCTAGGGCCTTTTTGTATATTTTGCATATTTAGGTATGTATCTATGTTGTTGGCCCTCATCTGATTTATTATATCTCTACCACTTTATTTATTTAAATGTTAATTTATAGTATTGTTTTCTTGGGTTGGCTTGCCTACTAGGGGTTTTAGTAGGCGCCATCATGGCTCGGTTTCGAGTTATGATAGAGTGGTATCAAAGAATTAGGTTCACCATTCTTATTGGTAAAATAGAAAATGTCTAGCAGATTCTCGCGGATCAGTACAATGACATCCATATCCTATCTACGGGAGGCTATAGGGCATTCTTAGGAAAATTTCTATTTTTGATTGATCCCTTATCGTGCGTCCTTGATCTTAGCAACTTCTAAATTTAATTTGTTCCACTCTTTCTCAGATGGTTTAGCCAAGATCGGCAGTAGGTGAGGATAAGGCCCCTATGCCTAGAATTAGAGCCCTAATTAGGGGGCAAGGCAGAGGTTGACCTAGAGGCATAAGAAGGGGATGGGCTGTGGACCCATCTCTGGCCCAGGATAGGGTACCATCAGCAGAGATAGATATAGAGGTAGAGGAGGTTCAGTATCAGCCGAAAGGCCTAGGGCTAGCCCAGAATATGGAAAGTTTTATGGCTACACTGGTTTTTCAAGACACTTTGGATTCTTGGTTTTCCAGGAGGGCATATAATCCCCTGGGGCTTTGCGAGGTACCCTGATTGGTTTGCAGGTTAGGGATGAAGCCCAAAATTCAGCCAGGCAGAGGCACAAGGTTTAGGAATGCAGTCTTCTACTGCGCTCCCTGATTAACAATGTTGCCTATTCCATTGGTTGCCCCACCTATTCCAACTAGGCCTGATATTTCTTTTGAGGAACAAAAGATGCTCGGTAGGTTCATTTGATTAGGTCCTCCGAGGTGTTCAGGTTCTCTTGGAGGGGATCCCTTATGAGTTACTAGTCAGTTGCGAGGAGAGGTTATATAACCTTGGCTTGGTTGAGTCATAAGGGGAATATTATACCAAATTTCAGCTAGATGGTGCAGCTAAGGAATGGTAGAGGACGTATATTGCTTGTAGGTCAGCCAGGTCACCTCCTAAGTCATAGGCTCAGTTCTCCAAGGCCTTCTTAGAGAAGTTTGTACCACGCAGCATGAGGGAGTGGCTGAGAGATGATTTAAGCAAACTAGAGCAGAGATCTATGACTATTTTTTAGTATAATTTCTGCGTCCATGAGTTGTCTAAGCATGCCACCATGATTCTACCCACCGAGCATAAGAGGGTATATTACTTTGTTAGAGGGTTGAGTTTGCAGATTTGATTTGCTTTAAAAAACTTAGTGGTGTCAGGGCGACCTTTCTTACTATTGTTAATCATGCTTGCACAATCAAGGATATTCATTGCCAGGCCTACAGAGGCAGCGATAAGTGGACCTGCCATCGGGGTGGATTGAGTAGTTCCCAGTCTAGAGGTAGAGGCTTTTTTGGTAGGGGCCACCATCAGTATCGTTTTGGCTTAGCCAGCCTGTTCAGGCGGACTACAAATTATAGAGGGTCAGAGTGGTAAGGATAGCCAGAGCTTAGTTCAGACTTTGTCAGGTGCTTGCTCTGGGTATTCTAGTCGTGGTGGCCATTCTGGTACAGCTGAGTAATTGTTGTAGGGTATAACTAGTTGGGGTTGTTATAAGTATAGTATGTTGGGTCACTATGGTAGGGATTGTCCTTCAACTCAGTGTGTTGGGTGATAGGGTTAGCAGAGTTAGTTGGGTCAGTAGTTTAAGGTTCCCAGGGCTCTAGTGCCATCGCCTGAAGGTGGTGCATAGGGTAGTAGGAGTGGTATCCAGGGTGCTTGAGGTGGTTCTGGTTGTTGGATCCATATGAATGCACTTTCGAGCTGGCCAGAGGCTGAGGCTTTAGATGATGTCATCATAGCTACGATCTCAATCTATCATCAGTCAGCTTCTGCCTTGTTTTATCTAGGGTCTTTATTATCCAATGTATCTGCTTATTTTGCTACTCTTCTAGAGGCTACTTTTGTATAATTACATATGCCTATGCATGTAGCTACCCAAGTAGGAGATTCTTTGGTAGTGGATCATGTATATCGGTCTTGTGTTGTGACTAATCATGTGTATGACACTTGGTTATCTCTGGTTATGCTGGATATGGTTGATTTCTTTGTTATATTGGTCATGGATTGGCTATGTCCTTATCATATGGTCTTGGATTGCTTCACAAAGACTGTTACTCTACAGATGTCTGGTATCCCTCCTATTCTATGAACGGTGCCAATAGCCACATGGCGAGAGGAGTTATATCTTTCATGAGAGCCCAACAGTTGGTTTGAAAGAGGTTCATGGCTTATCTTGATTTTATCAGTGATACTAGCGCCACCACACCTTCCATTGAGTCAGTTCATGTGGTTTGCAGGTATTCAGATGTGTTTCCTACTTATCTATCGAGTCTTTCTCTTGATTGTGATATCAACTTTGGTATTGATGTTGAGCCGAGCACTCAACCCATTTCTTTTATGCCTTATTGGATAGCACCAGCTGAGTTGAGGAAGCTTAAGGAGTAGCTCCAGGATCTTCCAAGTAAGGGGCTAATCAGGCCGAGTGTGTCTCGTGGGGTGCTCCTGTTCTGTTTGTAAAGAAGAAGGATTGTTTCTTGTGTATGTGTATTGACTACAGGCTACTGAATAAGGTGACCATTAAGAACATATATCAGATGCCACGTTTTGATGATCTGTTTGAGAAGCTACAGGTTGAAGGGGTGTTCTCTAAGATTGATTTAAGGTTGGGTTATCACCAGTTGAGGTTGGGAAATAGATTTACCGAAACACTCACGACTCTCTCACCCTGACTCTTTCAAACATCAGATCCACTAGTACGAGGGTAATTATGATCATATTTTGACATCTAATAATTCATATAATTCTAAGTAAAGACAATATAGGAGTTTCAATTAACGATGGTGGACCTTTCAAATTGTAATCAAGCATGTACCTTATGAAAAGTCATTATTCTCTCTTTTTTTTAAACACAACTGCAGGGTCATTTGTACATTATCTTCGAGCTTCCAAATGCTAAAGAAAACACTAGTTTCTTCTATTTCACAAATTACAAACTAAAATGAGACTTTAATACATTACAAGACCTGAGTTTACAAACCTCAAAACAGCCAACATGATATCAAATTCAAGTTTACAATTTACAGTATTACGATAAAATAAGCCTCCAAGATTTACATACACAGGTGCAACATATGGATCATGTACAAGTCCCAAAATTTCTACAAAACATAGATGCCTATATGCAAATGTGATCTTCTAAAAGCTCCAAAAAGACTACTTCAAGTGGCCATCTTCAATTATTCTCCCGTGCTTCACCTACGATAGAAAACAACTATCGCTAAACATAAAGCTTAGTGGTGTATAAAGTTTGGGCTTGGAGCCATAGATTTATCCAATTCCCTTATAAATTATTTGTAGCTCAATATAACATATAAATGAAAAATCAAATAAACCAGTATATTACAAGTATCAAAATCGGCATTCAAAGCTGAAGTGTCAAGAAATTTCATAGAACTATTTCACGAGATGTCAAATAATAAATTTCACCCAATATGTACATCATGCCTTCACATCGAGCATAATCAAATGTCAAGAAGGACCGAAGCCATGTATCAAGTAGGGCCAAAACCCAATAATCAAGCGAATCAAGAACCATATTAAAAATGGTTTTCTAGTTCGTACTTAAATGGATAATTTTCCATAATTAAGACGAACCACAAATCCAAAGTCAAGATGGACAAAGATCCAAATTAAGAGGCATGCCAATACAGCGACATAGTCACTGCCAGAAGAAGGACAAAGTCCCAACAAGAATGCAGAATGATCAAGCAATCCGTACAAGTGGGTGAATTAACGAATATCTTACAATAATTTTAAAACACCAATATGATGATATAAGGCCACGAGAAATAAAATGAAAGTTCCAAGACAATAATCAAAATACTCCAGCAAGCAATGAGAGTACAAGTTTAATTTTATACATAAACCTTGACTTTTTAGCACATAAATAGTCGTACCACAACTTGACGAGTTTAATTTGTAGACCAACAAGTGCGTCAACTTCCTAAAACAAATTCCTTTAGCTTGTACAAGAATATAAACACCTTGAATATTCAATCAGATACCCATTTAACAGATACCCATTTAATATTCAGAAATTTTAGAAGGTGAAAATGAACAAGATAGATATCAAAAGTGAGCCTAGTTTGTGCAAATCACACCAAATCCCCAAAACAGTAAATCTGGACAGCCTAACTTCCTTGTGTTGTGACTCAGTTTCGAAAAAGTAAATGGAAAACCCAAGATTTGTAGTATTCACAAAAGTTGTAGGTACATGTCTTAGGATCTCAACTAGTCTAAAAACATTACAATATAAATTTTGTACAAAACGATATGCTCAAAATACTAACAGTTGTACATAGAAAGTTCCTAAATAGGAAACATTGGCCAGAACTTTCCCTGTGTTGCGTCTCCTTTTCGACATCATAACAGCAAAAAAAGCTTTTTACATACACATTAGAGTTATATATTTATGCAATATATTCCCAAAACATATTTGTTCACTCAAAATAGATTTCTACACAACAAGATATTCTCAAGTTACTAATGCTACACAGTTTCAAAAACGAGTTTGGGTTACTTACCACAAGGGAGTGATTGTCTTGTGTTCTAGCTGAAAGAAGAAGTTTTGCTAGGTGATTTTTTGGGGGATTATGATTGAGATAGAGTTTAGGGTGTTTCCTTAGCCTTAAGGAACTGAAATTATTGAGGAGGTGATATATTTTAACACCTAAACTAGGATATATATTACTTAAAAAGGTGGCTGCCCAAATTTAAAAGTTGGCTGCCCCAAATGTTAAATATCTCATGTATTTTTTATTGTTTATGAAGATAAATATAGTTTTAGTAGTTTACGTAAATGCTCCAATACAATTTCCTTTAATACCATCGCACTTTAAGGCAAGCAACTTTTCAAATGTAACAAATATTCGAGTTTAGGAAACGGGAAGTAGAACTCGTTCCTTTATATCAAGAAATGGTCAAATTAAGTGCAAATGTTATCTTATATACTTTGGGGCATTACAAATATCTCCCCCTTAAAGAAATTTCACCCCAAAATTTACCTGATTTTAGTCTCGAAACAAATGCGGATATTGGGTTCGCATGTCCGTCGCTCGCTCCCAGGTGGCTTCTTTGCTAGAATGATTTTACCAAAGTACCTTCACTAAGGTAATTATTTTGTTTCTAAGTTGTTTACTTCATTCCCTAAGATCTTGGATAGGTTCTTCTTCATATGTAAAATCAGTATTAACCTCAATCAATTCAACAGGGAGGACATGACGGATCTGAGCAATACCTTCTAAGCATTGAAATATGGAAGACATTGTAGAACTTGACTAACTTAGGTGGAAAAGCTAGTTTATAAGCAACTGGGCCAACATTCTCAAGTACTTCATATGGTCCAATAAATCGAGAGCTAAGTTTTCCTTTATGGCCAAACCTCATAATATTCTTCCATAGAGAAACCTTTAAAAATACCTTATCGCCAACTTGGTGCTCAATTTCACGCCTCTTAAGATCAGCATAAGACTTTTGCCTATCAGAAGCAATTTTCAGACGATCCTTAATTATTCTTACCTTATCTTCTATTTGTTTCACAATCTCAAGACCAATAGGTTTCTTTTCACCAACTTCACTGCAACAAAGATGAGTCCGCCACTTTCTTCCATATAGAGCTTCATAAGGAGGGATGCCAATACTTGATTGGTAGCTATTATTGTAAGCAAATTCGATCAAATAAAAGTGTTTGCCCCAACTACCTTCTAACTCAATAATGCAGGCTCAAAGCATATCTTCCAAAACACGTATTACCCTTTCAGACTGGCCGTCTGTCTGGGGATGGAAAGAAGTACTAAAGTTCAACCTAGTGCCCAAAGCCTAGATATAAACCTTGGGTATCGATCAGATACAATAGAAGCGAGAATGCCATGCAGTCTCACAATCTCATTAATGTACAATTTCGCTAAACGCTCAAGCGAGTAATCCACTCTGACTGCTAAAAAGTGAGCACTCTTTGTTAGCCTATCAACTATAACCCAAATTGTGTCATGATTTCTTTGAGTACGAGAAAGTCCAGAAATAATGTCCATTTTTATTCTCTCCCATTTCCATTCTGCTATCGACAAGGGTTGTAGAAAACTAGATGGGACTTAATGTTCAGCCTTTATTCTTTGATAAACCAAACACTTTGAAATAAACTCCACAATGTCTTTCTTCATACCATTCCACCAATAGTATTCTTTGATTGTTTGGTACACTTTCGTGCCTCCAGGATGCACTGTATATGGTGAAGTATGTGCTTCGTTCAAAATTTCTCTCCTCGGATTTTCATCATTAGGAACACATAACCTATTCTGATAAAATAGGACACCATCCTCCTTCAATGTAAAATCATGTTTTCCCCATTTTGAACTTCATTGATCAATCGTGTAAGCTTCTCATCTAATTTTGTGCTTCTTTCACCAGTTCAAGTAATATTGGCTTGATTTTCAGATTAGCAACAACCGAACCATCAGAATTAAGTGAAAGACAAGCATTCGTGGCTCTTAACTCATGAAGCAAGGGCAAGGGACTTAAAGTTAAACTTGCAATAGATTTACGACTTAGTGCATCTGCAACCACGTTAGCTTTTCCCGGATTATATTCAATTATGCAGTCATAATCATTGATGAATTCAAGCCATCTCTGTTGTCTCAAGTTCAACTCTTTTTGTGTACCCAAGTGCTTTCAAGTCTTGTGATCAATAAATATATTACAGTATTCTCCGTACAAGTAATGCCTCTAAATTTTCAAAGCAAACACAATAGCAGCAAGTTCAAGATCATGAGTAGGATAATTCATTTCATGGGGTTTCAATTTTTGAGAGGCATAAGAAATAACTTTTTCCTTCTTGCATCAGAACACAACCGAGACCACAATGAGAAGCATCACTGTATATCACATACGTTTTCCCTTCAGTTGGTTGAGTAAGTATAGGAGCTTGTGTCAACAAGGATTTGAGAGTTTCAAAGCTCTCTTGACATTTTTCATCCCAAGTAAACTTGACTTCTTTCTTCAAAATATTAGTCAAAGGAGAAGCTCTAATGGAGAAGTATTTTACAAACCTTTTATTGTATCCTGATAAGCCTAAGAAACTTCTTACTTCTGTGGGACTTTTGGGTGGATTCCATTCAACAATAGTTTGAATCTTACTAGGATCCACCTTCACACCTTCAGCTGACACACCACGTCCTATAAAAGCCACTTCACTAAGCCAAAATTCACATTTAGAAAGCTTAGTATAAAGTTATTTCTCCCTCAGAATTTGCAAAACAATGCGGAGGTGTTTAACATGATCTTTACTATTCTTAAAATATATTAGAATATAATCTGTAAGACAAGCACAAATTTATCAAGATATGGCTTAAATACTCGATTCATTAGATCCATGAACACTGCAGGAGCATTTGTTAACTTGAATGGCATCACCAAAAATTCATAATGACCGTACCGAGTTCTAAAGGCATTTTTAGGAACATCTTGACCTCTTATCCGCAGTTGGTAATATCCAGACCTCAAATAATTTTTTGAAAATAAGTTAGCACCCTTCAGCTGGTCAAACAAATCATTTATCCTAGGAAGTGGATATCTGTTCTTGATTGTTATCTTGGTCAATTGTCTATAGTCAATGCAAAGCCTAAGAGTGCCATCTTTCTTATTTACAAATAAGACAGGTGCTCCCCAAGGAGAACCACTAGGACGGATGAAACCCTTCTCAAGTAGTTCTTGCAATTGAACTTTCAACTCCTTTAGTTCTACTGGAGCCATTCTATAGGGAGTGATAGAAATAGGAGTAGTTCCGGTAATAATCTCTATCGGAAATTTAACTTCTCTTTCCGGAGGCAACCCAGAAAGATTTTTTGGAAATACATCAGGAAAGTCATACACCATACGTATGTCCTTGAGGTTAGGACTCTCCAAATGTGTATCAACTATATGAGCAATATAGGCATCATATCCTTGACGAATCATCTTTCTTGCAATGACCGCTGGAATAATATTAGATGTTAGTGATCTCTCACCTTGAACAATGATGTGCAAAAATGTAGGATCTTTAAAATACACACACTTTGACCTATAACCCACCACTACATGGTATTTATAGAGCCAATCCATCAAAACAATAACATGAAAGTCTTGGAAAGGCATTTTAACCAAATCAGTAGGGAAGACTAGATTCTGAATCATAAAGGGACAATCTCGATAAATCCGATTACAAACAACCTGGTGACCTAAAGGACATTCGACAAGCAAATCATATCTAAGTCTCACAGATTTCACATTTTCAAAAAAAATAAGTGATGAGCAAATATAGGAGTGTGTAGAACCAGGATCAAATAGTGTAACAACATGTAAGCCAAATAAGTGAAATTTACTGACAACTATGTCTGGTCCATCATGGTCATCCCTATATCTCATGGCATAAGATCGTGCAGTTTCTCTTAACCTACTAGTTTGATTATCTCCACTTAGACCCGCTGCTTGGGTGTTTCTAGATCTTGCACCTCTATTGCCTTGATGAGGATTAGTAGCAGGTTTCTGAACTGAGACTTCAATACGCAAAAAAGGAGAAGTGTTAGGATTAGGGCAATCCTTAACCCTATGGACAAAGGACCCACAATTAAAACATGCACCAGAAGTCCTCCTACACGTACCATAGTGATTCTTCCCGCATTGTGCACAAGTGGGTACGCGAGTCGTGCCTTGGCCATAATTGGGAGTGCTAGATGTAGAAAAATATGATTTGTTCTGCTTATGTTGAGTTGACCTGCTAACACTACCAATCCTGGAATCATCAAACCTGCCTCTTTTGGATGGACCTTCGTAATATGATTTAGGCCTTCTGAATTTGTTTTCATTTCTACTCGCTTCTTCCTTATTAACTCCTTCCCAAATATGGGCAGCTGAAACTAGTTTGCAAAATTTCTCATGTTGGAGGATCGCCACATTCTTTCAGATGGAATCATTCAAACCATATTCAAAGCGCCTACACTTATCTTTCTCTTCATTAATAATACCTCCAGCATAGCGAGAAATCCTGAGAAACTTTTCTTGGTACTCAACAATAGACATGCTCCACAGCTTTAAGTTCAAACACTCTTTTTTCTTTGCAACACAATAAGCAGGTGGTACATACTTTGTTCTAAATTCTTTAACAAAATCATCCCAAGTAATCACGGGAGGTTTTTCTTTGGCAATTGATACACTTACCCACCAGTCATAAGCATCTTTTTGTAAAAGTGAGACAACATACTTAAATTTTGTAGCATACAAACACTCTAATTACTTAAATACCCTCTCCATACGCTCAAGACATTGTTCAACATCAGTAGGATCAACACTGCCTTCGAACTCAACTCCACCCATTTTTCTCATTTTATCATAGTTTATTTCATTAGGGTCATGCATTGTTCCAGCCAAGTGATGAAAGAAATCAGCCATCTATTGAATATGAGGGTTCATAAAAGGAGCATTATGACCCATATGAGGATGTAGCTCAAGTCACGCACCCTAATTATTTCAAACTTCAGATCCACTAGTACGAGGGTAATTATGATTAACATGATGCTTTCAACCCCTTCTAGTAAGTGAGATTGATAAATAGAGTTACTCGAACCCTCACGAGCAGCTTCAATAGGTCTATTAGAAGAAGAGTCCATAACTTAATTCCTTCAAAAGGGAAGATCATATTGCATTAGGGACATGTACAATGTGCATTTGCACAATAGACTAAAAAAAGTATATTATCCATGTATGCAAGAAAGAGTATTATCTATGAAGTCCAAAAAAGAACAAATGTGATAACAGGCTACAAACAGAAGTCCTAGAACCAAAAACCTAAGGCTCCTATACCAACACTTGTAGCGACCCTCTTGGGAGGATGCCACTTCCAAAATAAAAACAAATATATACCTATAGCATTTATAAGGGACTCCACTTAAAACATATTAATCATCGTTATTTATATAGAGGAATTAGGCCCGTTCAAAAAGAGTTAAAGGTACAATATTTTGACATCTAATAATTCAAATAATTCCAAGTAAAGACAATCTAGGAGTTTCAATTCACGATGGCGGACCTTTCAAATTGTAATCGAGCATGTACCTTATGGAAAGTCATTATTCTCTCTTTTTTTAAATACAACAGTAGGGTCATTTGTACATCATCTTCGAACTTTCAAATGCTAAAAAACACTAGTTTATTCAATTTCACAATACAAAAACAAAATGTGACTTTAATACATTACAAGACATGAGTTTACACACCTCCAAACAGCTAACACGATATCAAATTCAAGTTTACAATTTACAGTACTATGATAAAATAAGCCTCCAAGATTTACATACATAGGTGCAATATATGGATCATGTACAAGTCCCAGAATTTCTACAAAACATATATACCTATATGCAAATGTGATATTCTAAAAGCTCAAAAAAGTCTACTTCAAGTGGCCATCTTCAATTATTCTCCCGTGCGTCACCTACGATAGAAAACAACTATTGCTAAGCATAAAGCTTAGTGGTGTATAAGGTCTAGGCTTGGAGCCATAGATTTCTCTAATTTCCTTCTAAATTATTTGCAGCTCAATATAATATATAAATAAAAATCAAATAAACAAGTATATTACAAGTATCAAAATTGACATTCAAAGCTCAAGTGTCAAGAAAGTTCATAGAACTATTTCACGAGATATCAAATAACAAACTTCGCCCAATATGTACGTCATGCCATAACATTGAGCATAATAAAATATCTGGAAGGATAAAATCCCTATATCAAGTAGGGTCGAAACCCAATAAACAAGAGAATCAAGAACCATATTAAAAATAGCTTTCTAGTTCGTACTTAAATGGATAATTTTTTATAATTAACATGAACCACAAATCCAAATTCAAGATGGTCAAAGATCCAAATCAAGAGGCATGACAATACAGTGACATAGTCACTGCCACAAGAAGGAAAAAGTTCCAACAAGAATGCAGAATGACCGAGCAATCCGTACAAGTGGACGAATTAACAAATATTTTACAATAATTCAAAAATATCAATATGATGATATAAGTCCACGAGAAAGCAAATGAAAGTTCCAAGACAATAATTAAAATACTTCAATAAGCAATGAGATTACAAGTTCAAGTTTATACATAAACCTTGGATTTTTAGCACATAAATAATCGTACCACAACTTGACGAGTTCAATTCGTAGACCAACAAATGCGTCAACTTCCTCAAACAAATTCCTTTAGCTTATACAAGAGTATAAACACCTTAAATATACAATCAGATACCCATTTAAATTCTCAATTTCAGCAGGTGAAAATGAACAAGATAGATATCAAAAGTGAGTCTAGTTTATGCAAATCACACCAAAACCCCAAAACAGTAAATCTTTACAGCCTAACTTCCTTGTGTTGTGACTCAGTTTCGAAAAGGTAAACGGTAAAAACAAAAATTTTAGTCTTCACAAAAGTTGTAGATACATTCCTTAGGGTCATAAAAAGTCAAAAACCATCACAAAATATATTTCATACAAAATTATGTGCTCAAAATACTAACAGCTATACATAGAGTGTTCCTAAATCGAAAAAATTGGCCAGAACTTTTCCTGTGTTTCGTCTCTTTTTTTGACCCCATAAAAGAAAAACCAGCTTTTTACATAAGCATAAGAGTTATATATCTATGCAATATATTTCCAAAACATATTTTTTCACTCAAAAAATATTTCTACACAATAATATATTCTAAAATTACTAACAGCTACATTGTTTCAAAAACGAGTTTGGGTTACTTACCACAAGGGAGTTATTGTCTTGTGTTCTAGCTGAAAGAATAAGTTTTTCTAGGTGATTTTGTGGGGGATTATGATTGAGATAGAGTTCAGGGGGTTTCCTTAGCCTTAAGGAACCAAAATTGTAGAGGAGGTGATATATTTTAACACCTAAACTAGGATATATATTACTTAAAAAGGTGGTTGCCCAAATTTAAAAGTTGGCTACCCCAAATGCTAAATATATCATGTATTTACTATTGTTTATGGAGATAAATCTAGTTGTAGTAGTTTATGTAAATACCTCAATACAATTTTCTTAATTACCATCGCACTTTAAGGCAAGGAATTTTTCAAATGTAGCAAATATTTGAGTTTAGGAAGCGGGAAGTAGAGATCATTCCTTTATATTAAGAAATTGTCTAATTAAGTTCAAATGTTATCTTATATACTTTGGAGCATTACAGATTCGGTGAAGATTATGGCAGTTTATGATTGGGCTAGTCCTACTTCTCCTAATGAGGTTCACTGTTTCATCGGGTTGGCAGGTTACTACAAATGGTTTGTGGAGGGATTTTCTTCTATTACAGCTCCATTGACTAGATTGACTCAGAAAAATGTCCCTTTTTAGTGGTCCGACAAGTGTGAGGTGAGCTTTCTGAAGCTCAAGGCCTTACTAACTTTAGCACTAATTCTTACTATTCTAGTTGAGGGCTAGGGTTTACTATTTACTGTGATGCTTCTAGAGTTGGGTTGGTTTGTGTATTGATGCAACAAGGCTAGGTTATTGCTTATGCTTCTAGATAGATAAAGGTTCACGAAAGGAACGGCCCAACCCATGACTTGGAGTTAGCAGCAGTAGTCTTTGCGTTGAAGATTTTAAGGAAGTATCTATATGGTGTGCATTATGATATCTTCACTGACCATTGTAGTCTACAGTACATCTTCATCTAGAAGGATCTAAATTTGAGGCAGCACAGGTTGTTGGAGTTACTAAAGGACTATGATATCTCTATTCTCTATCACCCGAGCAAGGCAAATATGGTTGCGATGCCTTGATCTGGAAGGTAGCGAGTATGGGTATCTTGGAATTCCTGAAAGCGGAGGAGCAACCTTTAGCTTCAGACATCCAGTCCTTGGCCAATAGGTTGGTTAGACTTGACATTTCCAAGATGAGCTGCATTCTTGCTCGTGTTGAGTCTAGGTCTTCATTAGTAGAGAAGATTTAGGCATAATAGTTTTATGATGAGAGTTTAAGGACTATTTGTGATATGGGGTTGAGCGGTGAGGCTAGGAAGGTGACCTTGGATTTGGAGCATATTCTGAGGATTAAGGGTCGTATTTGTGTTCCTAGAGTTGGTAATTTGGCCATATTGATCTTGGAGAAGGCTCATTGTTCTAGGTATTGCATTCATCCTGGGGCAGCTAAGATGCACCGTGACTTAAGGCAGCACTACTGGTGGTGTGGGATAAAGTGGGATATCTCAAATTTTGTGTCTAGGTGCTTCAACTTTTGACATGTGAAGTACAAGGACCAGAGACCAGGTGGCATGACTCAGCGTCTACTCATTCCTGAGTGGAAATTAGAGAGGATACCTATGGACTTTGTGGTAGGCTTTCCATGTATTGTGTGGAGATATGATGCTTTTTACAATGCGGTATAAATAGCTGACAGGGACATTTATCTACTTGACAATGACATCTACCTACTTATGGAAGACAAAACTCTACATTTTTTCTTTTCCTGCTTTCCACATTTCTTCTTGCTTTTCATCTTTTTCACGTATCTTCCTTTTTGTCTCTTCTACGTATCTTTTCTTTTCTCCATATTTTTATTCCAGCTGTACATCTGGTATCTCTGTCATATCTCCTCCATTGCATTTTGAACAACGATGATCTGGATATTTATGACTAATTATCTTGCAGTATCTTGTTAATAGATTTTGAGAAATAAATTCATTCTTCAATGCTCTTGTCGTCGGTTTTTCTTCTGGTCTAAGTAATGATAATATCCATTGTTGGACTTCTTCCATATCTGCTTCTCTTACACTTCTTGAATTTGAATAAATCATTAATTGGTCTCTGGCGTAGTAGCTCCATATCGCGTTTCCATATTTTTATGTGTGTTACGTATGTGACTCGCAGAGAAGTACCTATGGAATGCATGGGCAAAAAGGCTACAAACACCAATTTTTAATAGGGCCTAAGGATTAATTGACCACAACAAAGTTATCCGGGTACTCAGAATTGCCCAAAAAACTCAAAACACATTCAAAACCCAAAGATTAGCTTAATGATTTCCCTTAAGAAGGACGTTACCCAATATATCATCGGGAATATCAAGGCTTCATGAAAAACAGATAGGCACATTCAATCGCACAATAATTCACTTCCCTAAACCAAAGCGCTCACCGAATAATTATATTCAATTGAAATAACACACGGGTGCAGTGGTTCATATGCAACTTTCAGCCCAAACAACATTGTTTAACCAAAACCTTGCGAAGATAACGATTTGCCCTTAGGAATGATGTCACTCAATCTATCATAGGGCCAATCCATGCATCAACACAAGTGGGTTACTCATACATCACCCAAAAACACAAAAATCAGGGCTAAAGATTAACACAAGTTACATGCATCAACTTAAAATCAATATCTACCAAGTTTTTCTCAAGCAAAATAAACAATATGCCCCAAAATTGGGGTCCCAAAATTCAGATCTCACCCAAAATTAACATGAAAGATTAAACTAGCATGCTTCACCATAAGCGATCCCAGTCTACTTAAAAACATGGATTTAACATTGGGAAAGTTACCACAAGTTAAGATAAGGGAGGAAAAAGCAAAACTTCAAGATTTTGGTGCCCAACAATGGTGACCCAATTCTTTGACTGAAAAAAAGAGCAATGGATGGTGGTGTAGTATCAGTAAAGGAATAGTGGTGAGAGGGAAGAAGATTTGGGGGAAGTTTGGAGGATTTGGAGGATTTTGGGAGAGAGTTATGGAGGGTTTTGGGTGAGTATAATAGAGAAAGAGGTGGAGGGTGATGGTTTATAGGGGGAAAGAAGAAGAAGGGTTGCGTGTCAATTATCAGGTTGGGTAAGTCAATGGGTAGGTCAACACAATATTTTAAAACTTACCTGAGTATGCCACGAAGTGCGATTCGCACATAACAATGTGCGTCTTTCACGTTATTTTGCATGTGACATTGGGAGACCAAATTTTTGCCCAGCCTTCTGATTCAGCGTACGACGGAGGTGGGACGTGCAAAATAGGAGATGCAAATCGCACGTCACCTATGCCATTTCTTTTTCTTCCCAAATCACTAGTCTTGGGTGTGATTTTGCATACGACCCGTAGAATGGGACGTGCGAGCCGCATGGCCTATTGCACATGCTCTCTGATCCTTTTCTTCCACTTAGTCATTTTCCAATCTCTATGCATTCCTAAAACACACCAAAAATAACAAAAAGGGTAAAAGAAATCAATTAAAAAACATTTGTGTTGTCACTCAAGAAGCGTTTGATTTTACATCGTTGCTCAATGATAGTACCTCAATTTCTCAATCATTACCTGGGAGCATGCCAATACGATTGGCACATCCCCATCCGAGGCCATGGAATTCATTCTTCAAAATCTCCATCAAATTTTCTTATTGCCAAGTTGGAAACATTATAGATTCGGGCACTTCCTTCATATCACACTCACCAAGGGCTTCACCCAACTTGCCCTCGGTGGTAATCAAAGACACAACTCTATATTTGTCTGGTGTTTAGTAGGTTGGCATACGTTGAACGTCACCTCTTTGCTTCCCATATGGAACTCGAGCTCTCCTAGATCCATATCAACAAGAGCTCTTTTGGTGGCCAATAGTGGTTTCCCCAATATAATGGGCACCTCAAGATGCACATCGCAATCCAAGACCACAAAATCAGCCGACAGGATGAACTTGTCTACCTTTACCAACACATCAAACAAAATCCCTACTAGGCATTTGATTGAATAATCAACCATTAACAATCTCATTGTTGTAGGCTTAGGAGTACCTAAGCCCAATTTTCTGAAAATCTTAAGGGGCATCAAGTTGATACTTGCACCGAGATCACATAAGGCCTTTCGAAACAAAAACACTCTAATAGTACACGGGATTATGAAGACTCCCGGATCTTCCCGTTTGGGGGCGATGTTTCTTGTCATCACTTCACTACAACTGTGGGACACTTCCACCACCCCCACTTCAATCACTCGCTTCTTCTTTAACAGCTCCTTCATAAACTTGGCATACCCCGACATTTGCATTAGAGCATCAACCAAAGGAAAATTGAGGCTAGCTTGCTGAACATGTCGACAAACTTTTTGAATTAGGCATCTTCCTTTTTCTTAGCTAACCTATGAGGATATGGAGGAGGCTCATTTGGCAATTACTTTGGCACACTTGGAGCATCCTCCTCAATATCAATAGCAATTTTAGAGGGATACTCGGTCTCATCCTTCTCTTCATGTTGGTCTTCATCATTTTCTATCACATTGGGTGCACTAGGCTTCACCCCAATATCAGACTCTCATTAACTTTGTTCTCAATCATGGCATCCTGTTCTATATTGTCCTCAAACTCCACAACAACCTCAATATTTTGCTTCCTTGCCCCGCTAAACATACTTCCACTCTGAGTGACTATTACCATCACATGTCCATCATTCTTTGGGTTTGCAAGTGTGTCACTTGGAAGAGTGCCTTCCAAATGAGGGTTCATTTGAGAGGAGAGGTGGTTCATTTGGGCCTATGATAGCTTTATAGATGCTGAATGGGAACTCACCATTTTATGAAGAGTGGATATTTCACTTTTTAAATCTTTTACCCCGCTATCCATCGATTCAACTCTTTTTAATACTTGAGATAATATGTCCTCAATCTTTGAATGTCCGGGGTTACTCACTATTTGTTGGTAGGGAGACACAACAACTTTTGGTGGAGGTATATAAGGGTTAGCACTAAACTTATTGTAACAATCACCGTCTCTCTCACGTTCTCGTCATGGACCATCAGGGTCTTGTCACGACCCGATTTCTCGGTCATGATGGCACCTACAACCCCCGGTAGGTGAACCAGTCCCCGTAGCCCAGAACAGTTAGTAATGGGCTACTATCTAGCAAATGTAAGGAGACAAGACGAATAAAATAGATAACAGGGATATGAACATATATTACACCCCCCCCCCCCCCCCCCCTTTTATGCCGGAAAGCTAAACCAAACCCAAGACCGAGTATCATAGTATAGAGCCAAACTATACACATGGAGTGCAAATAAACCAAAACTATATATACAGATGTCTCTGAATGGTAATAGAGTACATGAAGCAAAAGATAAACTAAAGCTAAGCTCCGATCGCCAAGAGCTCACCCTCAGCCTGAAGTAGTCTCCAACAGATCTCCAAGCACGAATCACAACGATCTAATGGTGATGGCCCACGCTAGGATCTGCACCCAAAGATGCAGGGGGTAGGGGTGAGCACCAAATGCGAAGTATAAGGTACCCAGTAGGTATCATAGGCCGACTGGGCACATATAAGATAAAAGCGTAGTAACAGACAGAATAGAAGCAAGCAGTCACAGAAA
>QJPP01003721.1:0-17833 GCA_003996215.1 Jaltomata sinuosa
ATTGACCAAAGTCAATGATATTCGAAGTTTAAGCTCTAAAATAGGCAAACGGTCAAAACAACCAAACGAACGGCTAGGGCACCGAACCATCGGTCCCACCAAGCCATAAATAACTTGGGACCGCTACATGAAGGCTCTAACAGTGCAATAAATGCAAAAATGCAAAGATGACTGGAAGGGTCATCACAGAACCTAAAGTTGAAAATTAATTCAAGAGTATAAAAACTAAACACAAAACCAATTAAAAAACCTATTTCAAATTTAAAGTTCCCAAATTCAAGTTATAATCTAATTAAAAAACCTAATTCCAAATCTTAATTCCAAATTCAAGTACCTAATTCAAGAACCCAATTCCAAATTCATGTTCCAAATCCTAATTTCAAATTTAAGTACCTAATTCAAAGTTCTAAATTTTCTTATCAATAACACTTCTATAAAAATATTCACATAACTCACAAGACTAACCTAAACTAATTAAGGTTCACAAGACTATTCTAAACTAACAAGCATTATTCAAAGTTCACAATAAAGAATCGAAAGTTGAAAACTAATTCAAGATTATAACCCAACATTATATACTAATAAAAATTTCCAACTTCCACTATCAAATTCAAGAACCTAATTCAACAACTTAAAGTTGAAAACTAATTCAAGATTATATTTATAACTCAACAATATAATTTCCAACTTCACTATCAAATTCAAGAACCTAATTCAACAACCTAAAGTTGAAAACTAATTCAAGATTATATTCTATAACTCAACAATATAAACTAATTCAAAATTTCCAACTTCACTATCAAATTTATGAACTTAATTCAACAACCTAAAGTTAAAAACTAATTCAAGATTATAACCCAACAATATAAATTAATTCAAAATTTCCAACTTCACTATCAAATTCAAGAACATAATTCAACAACCTAAAGTTGAAAACTAATTCAAGAACTTAATTCAAGAACCTAATTCATACTTAAAATCAAGAACCTAAGATATTTACTATGCTAGAAAATTCTAAATTCAAATTCAAGTTCAAACTTCTCAATTTCAAGTTCAAGTTCACAAATTCAATTATATGAATTATAAAATATGCATAACCATTTTTCAAGATTCATAACTAGCAATGTTTATACTCTAACACTAACTTAAAATAAATGACAAAAAATAATTTAAGATTCGAAAATAAAAAACTTGCTAATAATAACAAAAAATATCAAATAAACCCTAACTTAAAATTTTAAATACTACTAATTCAAGTTCTAGTCTACATAACAACTAACAATGACCGAAAATAAATGCAATGTAATTGAAAAAAAAGTAAAAAAAGTCTAACCTTGAATTTTAAATAAGCCCTAACCCGAAATATAATAATGGAGGAGGAAGGAGGTGGCGTGGAGGCGGCGGAGGTAGCAACAACGGCAGCGATGGAAGGTGTGGAGGTATGGAGGTGTGAAGGTGTGGAGGTGTGTGGAGGTGTGTAGAAGAGAGAAGAGAAGAAAGAAGAGAAGAGAGAAGAGAGAAGAGAGAAGAGGAAAATGGAGGAGTAACCTGATCTGGGTCACTTTATTTTTTAAAAAGCGACGGACAGCGTCACTTTTATCCATCGCTTTTTTTAAATGAGTTGACCGCATATTGACCAAAAAGCAACGGACAAAAGCAACGTTGTCCGTCACTTTTTTTATTTTTTTAATGTAAATTAAATTTTAAAGAAAGCGACGGACAGCGTCGCTTTCTTTAAAATTATTGTTTATTTTTTTTAATAATTGCGACGCTAACCGTCGCTTATAATAAAAAATAAAAATTAATTAATTGTTAATAATTTTGGCACAAAAATTTGCCAAAAAAGCGACAGACAAAGAGACGTTGTCCGTCGCTTTTGTAAAAAAATAATTATAAATTAAAAAAAATTAGAAATGCGATGGACAACGTCGCTTTTTCCGTCGCTTTCCTATCCGTCTCTTTTTGAGCTATGTTTAGTAGCGAAAGAAGAATCTCCTTTTCTGAAGGGGGGACAAGAACCAATACGATTATCCATAGCTTCCTGAATATGTAGTGCTTACCCTTGTATTGAATCAACTGTCACGGGTAGAGATGAGGTCGCGTCTGAGCCTATGGAACATGGTATGCACTCAACAAAAGAAGAGTATGGAGTAGTATCAGTACAATCACTATGTACTAGTAGGCATCATAGGTTAACCCAATTTAGAACAAGTATACAAATAAATCAAATAACAAGTAGATAGGACTTGAGCACATAGCACGTAGTTCATTTACAGAGAATCATTTAAAAAACAACTCAACCAGTATTTGCAACAAAATCATATAAGTCACCAGATTGTATCATAACAAATCAAGAAGTGATAAACTCAATTAATCACATTACATCATGGGTCTATACCCACCTCACTCTCACACTTGCCTTAACTTTACTTCTATCATTATCACGATCTTCCATACTAACTCTTACTTCAATACACTAAGTATAGTCATATGCTAAATGGTCTTATTTTTGCCAAACTAGTCATGACTGGAGGGGACATACCAGGGTCCATGTACCATATGGCATGGTACCCAACCTATAATCAACAACATTACTATCAATATCCATACTAGCATAGTACATGATCCATAATCAATAACATCAATATCAATATCCGTATCAATATGGTACCCGCTCAATAACAATAATAATTGTCACGAGCCAAACCTACATCCTAGACATAACACGGTGCTTAGGATCATAAGTGACCCCAAGCTAACCCATAGCATGGCATAGTACTAAGAAATATGTATAAATAAGATTGAGTGGAAGCTAATATGAAATAAATATAAGGTCATTAATGATTTGAAATAATATGAGTCTAAAAAGTGTTGCTTTATCAAAATAAGCTAAAATAACTAACTCTTTATCGAAAAACCTCTACTACTAATGAGCTATTAGGACAATCCCCCAGCTAACTCTAAATACTGAAATGAAAAGAATAATGAAGAAAGCATCATGAAATTCCATCCTCCTATGATGAGGACTCGCCACTAATAGTCATTGAGTTGGTACATGAGTGTACTAACTGTGATGCTGACACTGAGCACCTGAACCTGTATCATGAGATGATACAGCACAAAAGAGTATATGATCAGTACTTCAAAAGTACTGAGCATGTGAGATATACAAGCTATAAGATAACTTAGCATGCTGAAAATACTAATAAGTTGTACTAAAATGCAAGTTAAGTGCAAAAATTAAATTGTAGTACTATGCCCCAATCATGATATGCATAAAGCTAAAATGCAAAGATACTCTAAAAAATTCATAATGAAATACAATTACTGAACTAGGGGACAAGTACACATATACTGAGTCTGAGTCTATGGGAGAGTCTATTAACTGACATAAACCACATAAGTTAATCATGGAGTCTAATGTATACGCCTCATCAGGAGGACCCAATATATATTTCCAAGGTATAAAGGCATGAATAATGTGATCACTAAATTGATGTCCGATTAGGGGGCTAAATAGACCTATGATGGCACTTATTTCTGGGACTTTAGGTGAAACTGAGACCTTAGTCCAATTCGGTTCTAAGTACTACTCCCAAACATATTATGTTGGTAGCTTATTTAAAACTGATGTTTTGAAAACTGGGTCAAAACTTAGTTAATTTGAAATGATTTCTAAAAAACTATATGCTAAAATTGATCATGTTTTGTTCATACTAGATGCTGATATCCTGAGCTAAATTCTAAAGGAAAACTACTCTATGTGAAAAGACTATAAAGTCAAGCTAAGTTCATTTCTTCTCAACTCTTGGAATTAGAAAATACTTGTAAGAATTCATGCCTAATGATTCAAATAAGAGTAGAAATCATGTAGTAACATAAAGGAATCAATTCTATATAAAACTACATATTTGGGTGTGAACCCTAATTCCTTAAAACCATAAAAATTGAAGTAAAAGCATGAGTTTTTCGGCATAAGGGTGAAAGGGAACCCTTACTGAATACCCACATACCTGGTTGCTGAAGAATCTTGAAATAGACTAAAGATTTGATAGTTTGGAGAAGAAACCCTAGGCCTGAAGTCTGAGAGAACGCTTATTTTATTTTTCTAAACATAAATCATGAGAATGAGGGAAAATGATCGACTAATCCTAATAAAAGCCCCTCTTAGATATTTAAAATGACGTAGTTTAGGGGTTAAAAGAGTAGGAAAAGACTAAAATACCCCTACTAAATGAGTCTAAAACTTTTCTATATTTTCTGGCATTGAGGCTTGTGGACAAAACCACGGTCCATGGAATATTCCACGGTTCGTGAACTTGTTTGTAGTCTTCCAAACAACACTTTCCATGATTGGTGTCCACGGTTCGTGAATCCACGTTCTTTAGATCCCTCTTATGGATTATTAGCCTGATTTTCCAGGTTCTAAACTTTTCTAGACTGAGTTCGACAAGTGGACTCCATGGCTCACGGACTGTTCCATGGTCTGTGGAATCCTACTTGTAATTCTAAGTCAGAATTTTCAAGGTTCTTATCCTTTTCCCAAACTGAGTTCCACAGTTGGTATCCACACCTCATGGACTATTCCACAACCCGTGGACCCTTCTCATGAACTCAATCTATCACTTTGGTAGGCTGACACTATGAGGAGTTTAGGTTTTAGTTTAGAATTATCGGGGTGTTAAAATATTTCCCCCTTAGGATTATTCATCCTCTAATAAAGACTAACTAAGCTGAGATGGTAGGGAAAGAGCTAGAACCCCATAAATTGAGTTCTAAAATCTAAAGTACTGATAAGGTTACTGATTTCTGATTGAAATATAACTGAACTGGACTCATGAGACATGTATGCATACTAAGAGCATAAGAACAAATAAATGGGACATGAAACTGATGAGAATACTAAAGAGAAAACTGTTACCTTAAGCTAGTACCAAACTGTAACGAAAGAGGTGAGGGTACTTGGTCATTATATCTGCTTCTTCTTCCCAAGTAGATCCCTCAACTGACTGGTTCCTCCAAAGGACTTTTACCAAGGCGTCTTTCTTATTTCTAAACATACAAACCTGATGGTTAAGAATCTCCACTGGTACCTCTTTGTAAGAGAGACTATTCATCACACCCACACTCTCTAATAACATAACTAAATCCGGATCACAAATACACTTCTTCAACAAGGACATATGAAAGACTGGGTGCATCGATGCTAACTCTGCGGGCAACTCTAACTCGTAAGCCACCTTTCCAAATTTTCTCAAAATACTTTAGGGACATATATTTCGGGGACTAAGCTTCCCTTTTTACCAAATCTCATCACTTTGTACATAGGAGAAACCTTCAGGAACACCTAATCATCAACTGTAAACTCTAGTCTCTTTTTCTCACATATGTATAGGATTTCTAATGCTCTAAGCAGTCTTTACTTCTCCTTAATAAGTTGAACCTTTTCCATAGTCTCATGAAATTAATCCGGTCCTATCAATATAGCTTCACCTACCTCAAACTAGCCAATAGGAGATCTATATCTCCACCTATAAAGTGATTCATACGGAGCCATCTGGATGCTAGAATGAAAGTTGTTATTGTAGGAAAACTCTATAAGAGGTAAGTGATCATCCTAATTACCTTTGATATTGAGCAGGCAAGTCCTTAATATGTCCTCTAAAATCTGGATGGTATGCTCTGCCTAGTCATCTATCTGTGGATGAAATGTTGTGTTTAGATTTACTCGAGTACCAAGACCTTTATAGAAAGACTTCTAGAACTGGGATGTGAACTGAGTGCCACTATCTGAGATAATATACAAGGGAACCCCATGCAATCTAACTAACTCACAGATAGAGTCTAGCATAATCCTTTGCTAAATCAGTAGTCTTGTCTGCCAGGAACTAGGCTGACTTTGTCATTCTATCTACTACCACCCAAATAGAATTCTGCTATTAGAGAGTATGAGTTAAACCTGTAACAAAGTCCATATTGATCACTTCCCACTTTCAAGTAGAAATGTCAATATCTTAGGGCATACCTCCCCTTCTCTGATGTTCTAGTTTCACCTGGTGGCAATTTGAACACTTAGCCATAAAATCTGCAATGTCCCTCTTTATGCCATACCACCAATAATCTTTTCGTAGGTCATGGTACATTTTTGTGGCACCTGGATTTATAGAATATCTTGAGGTTTGAGTCTCTGTCAAAATTCCTTAAGTTAAACCTGATAAGTTGGTAATTTACCAACTTATTTAGCTCTTAAACGTTAATTATTTCCTTAATTTATTTCCATTTAGAAGAATTTTGTGGTTCTATTCTCTGATATACAGGCATTGGTGTGAAACGAAGATAGAAGAGGATTTGAACCCAAATGACATATAAAAAAAAGTTGAGTCAAGAGAATATCGGGAGAGAAGAAATCTTATAGACATATGCATCGGTACATGTGTTCCATAAGATGGAACCTGTATTTTACAGGTGTCAACGCATGTGGAAGCATTATAGACTACCTAGAATATCAAGCACCTGCATGCCGCAGGTCATCACATGCAACCTCAGGTGCTCGCACATGCTGAGCCGCAAGAGACCAATTGATCACTACTTATAGGATTCAGCACCTGCATGGCATAAGTCACCACATGCAGCCACATGTGCTCATGCTAATGGAAACACAAGTTCCCTAAAGGGAAAAATGGTTCTGAACTGATTTGCATCATTGGGAAGCTTCCAAGGATAATTTTGGGATCTGTGCAAGGAATATTACTTTACTTTTTCCCTAATTTGGAGGGTATCATTGAGTCCACTTTAGTAGTACAACTTAGAGCTTCTTCTTCCTTGCAAATTGTGAAAGCACCATTGTTAACTATTTAAAGCATGGAATTGACATTAGCTTTATGAATATGAATAGAATTGATGGTTACCCACATGGTATATTTTCTTTTTCCTTCAATATGTGTTGCTAATTTCTTTTCTAGGGGTGTGTGCATGATGAGTGTTTGAAATTGGGATTGGGTATTAATTATTTGTGCTTATAATTTATTATTATGTGTAGGTTTGTTGAACTCTTCATGTTTTAATTAAGTAATTGATGGTTGAAAACATTGAATAAGCTTTTTAAATGTGTTCTTGCTTAAGAAAGAATTCTTATAATTGGGTAAGGATTCATAGTAAGGATTTGGGAATTTCCACCAAAAGTTGAGACTAGAAGTAGCTTGACTTAGGAATTTTTCATCCAGTGGTTAAGTCTAGAAATAGCTAAACCCACTCAAACTAATTGGTCGGTTTGTTGCTAAAACCTTGGGGTTTGAAATAACTCAAGGTATATATGTTTAATTAGTCAAAAGATGATTCAATATAGCTTTAACCAAGGCTACCCACACTATAATAGAACATAAGTCGAGTGATTAATCACAATTCCAATGTTATGACCCCATCAGAAGCACACCCTGAGTTCCTCCAACTTGATATTAACAATCATGTTACCTCGTTCTTATTTCTTAGAAATTGCATTTACTTCCTAAACCCATTTCCCTCATTTTACTTTTATTTCTACACATTACGCTTGCTTGTGTGAATTAACTTACAAATCTTGGTAAATCTTTGCTCCAATCCTCATGTATTCGACCCCGACTCTTGTTAGGTAACTTGTTTTATGATGACCATAGCTACCTTCATAATCAGAGAGTTGTTTTGGATGTTATCAAAAAATGGCATCGTTGTCTAGTATTGGTTTTGATTGCCATAATTTATTTATCGATTCACATTAGTTTTGTGTCTTGTTTTTCTCTTACATTGTTTGTTATTTTTGTGTTGTGAATATGTTCACCATGAGTCAAGCTAGCAAACATAGTAGCATTGACGGGTTCATGGACATGGAAGATGAGCCTGTAGTACATGGAATAGTGGGTTCCATTCGATTACCTCCCAATGTTGGTAAGTGGCCATTCATGTCACAAACACTATGCTACATTTGCTTCAAATTAAAGGCTTGTTTGGAGGACTCGCAAATGAAGATGCTAACTGGCATATCCTAAATTTAATAAAAAATTTCCAACCATTTAACATCCATAACATCATCCAAGAGTCAATCCAACTAAGGCTATATACCTTCTCTCTCACGAGGGAATCAACCTCTTGGTTAGAAGAGCTACCCGAGGGCTCTATCACCTCATGAAATGATTTAGTCAAGGCCTTCTTAGATCATTTATTCCCACCATTGAGAATGTTGCAACTCTATGATGATATCACAATTTTTCATCAATTACTGGGTGAACCTTTACATGATGTTTGGTTGAGGTTCAAGAAAAAAGTATTATTGTGTCCAAGTCACGAGCTACTAGATGGAGTGCTCACTGATTACTACACTCCAATAACAAGTACATAGTAAACAACTTAGTGGGGGGTTCAATAATAGACCAAACATTTGGACTTATAAAGGCCCTTTTGGATAGAATGACCAAGACAAACAGAGCCTGGCACATGAGGGAGGCCTAGGTGACATCGGGTGTCACCTCTGCTATCATGACCAACGAAATAAGAAGAAAAGAGGAAGAAAGGGATGAGAATATGGCTAAAATGATTACTCAAGTTGAATTGCTAGACAAATATATGATGGGTGCTGGAGTTAAAAGTGTGAATGCACCATTAGAGTTCTTGGAGCCAAGGTTCATGAAGAAGATGAGGCTTATGCGTTATTTTATGAGGAGGTCCACTACATATTAAATCAAGTCGTGGGTTATTGCTCGGGGTACCAAGGTAACAATCAAGGCTCTTGGTGACCAAGGGATAAGAATGAAGGTTTGGAACAAACAGAGAGGTATCCCATGGAGGGATCGTTATCGAGATAGAGATCGTAATGGCCTATGGAAAGATAGTGATTTTGAAATAGAGGGTGATCGAAACAATTACCAAAGTGTGAATCCATATGTGCCTCCCCCTAAGGTAGATTCCATTCCAATTAAAATGGGAGTTAGCGACCTCACTAGCTCAAATCTTGAGGATATGTTGGCCCGGGTATTAAAGAAAGTGGAGTCTATGGATAATGGGGTGAGAGAATTGAAAAATGATGTATCTAATCTCACTCAAACTATGAGTTTGCACTCAGCCTCAATCAATCATCTCGAAGCTCAAATGAACCACTTATAGACTCAAATGAACCTAAGGATGAAGGGTACACTTTCGAGTGACACTCTCTCTAATCCAAAGAATGATAGCCCTGTTATGGCTATTGTCACTAGAAGTGGGAAAATACTTGATAGTGCGGGCAATGCAACCAAAGAAGTTGTGCTTGAAAAGAGAAGGGATGAGAATCCAAAGGTTGGAGTGAAGCCTAGATCATCCATATTGAATGTTGATGAGAAAAATGTATATGTACTTGATGAAAGTCTAAGTAAGTAGAAGTAAAAGGTTGAGTCACCTCCTCTAATAGTGATCGGTATAGAGGAGGAAAAAGAGGAACAAGTGTCGAGTGAGCCAAAGTTGTTGCCTAAATGTCCTCCCTCGTATCCTCAAAGATGGATCAAGAAGGAGGACAACCAGTTCAAGAAATTTATTGATTTGCTTAATCAGCTATCATGAATATCCCATTAGTAGATGCTTTGTTATAGATGAGGGGGTATTCCAAGTTTATGAAGTAGTTTTTAAAGAATAAATGAGTTGTCGATATGGTCATGGTGGAGGTGTCGCATTATTGTAGTGCAATCATGGCAAGTAACTTAGAACAAAAGAGAGAAGACCTTGGAGCCTTTACCATTCTTTGCACAATCTGAGTGTAATTATTCAATAAAGCTTTATGTGACCTTGGGGCTAACATTAATTTGATGTCCCTCGTGATTTTCAAGAAATTAGGCTTGGAATCTCCCAAGCTAACTCCAATGAGGTTGCTTATGGCTGATCATTCAATTAAATGACCGGTTAGTGTCTTGTTTTATGTGTTGGTGAAGGTCAACAAGTTCATTCTTCTAGTGGACTTTGTGGTATTGGATTGTTATGTTTACCTAGAGTTACCTATTATCTTAGGACGCCCATTTTTAGCCACCATAAGAGCACTTATGGATTTTGAATTGGGAGAGCTCAAATTTTGGGTTGGTAATAAAGAGGTCATATTTAATGTCTGCCAATCGATGAATGTAGGGTCATATCTATGATTGCTACAAAGGATAAGATGGCTAATTTTTTTTTGGAGAAGAGCTTTGAGGTAATCTACCAAGTAAGCAACTTGTCTTATATGATGGTCTAGAGAAGAGGGACCCCGAGGATGTTAGCATGCCTAAGCAACAAAATTTGGTGGATGTGTATATTGGTCCTAATGACACTCTACCAATACCCACATCTAATGGGTTGCATTCTTGGCAAAGGGACAAGTTGGTGACTATTATGAGAAGATACATTCGGATCTTGGTATGGAATTGTGCCAATTGTATTGGCATGGCTATGGAAAAGAATTGATCCTTGAGGTACTTTTATCATGTTGTGACTTAAAATCAAGCACTTCTTGAGAGGCAACCCAAGTTTTTTTTCAATTATTTACTTCACTCTTTTATTGTTTTGAATTGTCTTAGGAATGCATGAAGTTTGAAATATGGTTAAGTACTCAAAAATTCCCTGAGAAGACATGCTCTCCACTTGAGAAATACATGTGCATACATACTGCACACAGGTGGAACACCTTTCAGAGGAAGCACACCTGGAAGGGAAATGAAAAAAAATTGGGCATATACGAAATCACATGTGAAATGCATGTGCAGACATGTTGCACTCATGTGCTACCGCAGGTCTGATGCAGTGAACTAGAAGTCAAACCCAAGAAAATTGTCACCTGTGCTATCACATGTGAGACATAGGTCGTCACTTGTGAAACACATATGGTGGCGCAGGTGTAGGCGCAAGTAAGTGGTTTTAAAACTTTGACCTACCTATTTGACTTTGACCCAACCCGATTGACCCGCATCTTTTCTTCTTCTTAACCCCTAAAAACCGTACCTCTCTCTAAACTTCATCATTACAACTTCTCCAAATATCCATTATCTTTCCCACAAACTCTTTCAACTCCCTAAAATCCTTCCCTACACTCTTTCCTCTTTATTCTACCACACCACCGGTCATCGCTATCGTAACCACTGTTGTGTTTTGGTCACCATTTTCAGGCTTTAAAAGCTTCAATTGTGACTCCTCACTTTACTATCTTCACTTGTGGTATGGTCCTCTATGTTAAATCTATGTTTTTAATTATTTTGAGATTATTTTTAGTGTTCATGCTATTTAAATCTGCCATTGCCTTAATATGCTTAAGATCTGATTTCGAATTTCAATTTTGGATCTTTCATTGTTATGGATTGTGTAAAATTGGTAGATCTTGCTTCTTATGGTAGTGCATGATGTTTGTGCCAATTTTTAGCATGATATTTTGAGTCTGGGGTGAAGTCTGAGTAATCCACTCATTAGTAATGAATGATTTGGCCCTATGATAGATTGAGTGACATCATTCTTTAGGCTAAATCATCGTTGCTTTGAGATTTGTTTAAAATAGTGTTGTGTTAGGCCTTAATGTTATCCTTTGTGCTTTTGTGTAGATTAGTTGATTATATTTCATCCGGTGAGCACTTTGGGTTTGAGTGATAATTGTGCGCTTTGATGTGATTTTCATGATAGAGTATACAACTCAATATTTTCTGATGATAGATGGGGTAACATCCTTCTTAAGAGAAGTCATTGAGCGTATGTTTAATGATTGTATTATGGTCTTGGTCTTGTGGTAAGTTTTTTGGGGAATTCTGAGTATGTGTTAAACTTTTAAATTGGTTAATCAATTGCCTTAGCATGATTTTGTTATTGTTTAAATATGTTTCATACTTTGTTAGGAACTTATGTGTGACAGGTGTTTCCTTGTGAAATACATTTGCAACCTAAGTGAAAGCGGAGAGTTAAAATACTCATTATTTCTCACCTATGTTTCATATGTGTGTCACAAGTCTTCACCTGTGAAATACAGGTGGGGTTGAACCTTCCTAGCTTACTGCTGAGCACATGCACCAGCACATACGTGCCGCATATTGGCTCATACGAAACGCATATGTCAGTGTAGGTGCCTTCATTTTTTACCAACTTACTGCCTGATACATGCGAATCCACAGGTCTACACCTACGAAATTCATGTGTCCACAGTTGCTTCCTTGATACTTCCTTCTTTTTTGTATTTCATTTTTTCATTCCATAGCTTCTTGTAGTTGTTTTCTTTATTTCCTGAAGAAAAATACAAGCAGATTTTGTTATGTTCCTTGACATTCACATCTTTTTACAGGAACACGTCTTCATCCAGGAGAAAAGCTAAAAGAAAAGCCCCAATGGAATCTACTACACCTGACATTCCTCTCAAGCTTGTGCAAAATAAGGAACAATTAGAAACATACCTCCAATTTGTCCTTGAGGGAATGGAATCCTATTATCTCACCTTTTGTGAGAAGCGAGCCATTAATAAAGAATCCTGGTTGGATGTGGATTCCATCAAGGATGAGTTCTCCAACATTGCAAAGCAATTCAACATTCAGGTTTGGGACCTATTCATGGAGGTTTCGAGTCCTTATTTTCCTGAGTTGGTGAGGGAATTGTACGCGTATTATCGGGTTTGGAAAGATATTTTGAAGCACAAAGGCCAAGTGGGAAGGATTCCATGCTTATCATCAGTTCTGGTGTGGGGAAAGAAGGTCAACACTACTCCCACTACTGTCAACTCTATTTACTGGGATGAGCCAGTGCATTCTGGATTTGGGTTTGCCAGGCGTTTAGCTTCTAGGAATGATCAATATGCTTGGGTGGCCAGTGTGATTGTTGAGGTCCAACCTCTTTGGGTTGTGACTAAGGGTGATATTTCTTTCCATGATGTCACGACCCGATTTCTCGATCATGATGGAACCTACAACCCCCCAATAGGCGAACCAATTCCCGTAGCCCAGGACAGTTAGTAATGGGCTACTATCTAACAAATAAGTGGGAGGGTAGTTTAATAAGCAAAACTAAGGGAACAAGATGGAGAGAATAGATAACAGGAATATATATATATACATATGCGGAAACTAAACCAAATCCCAAGACCTGGTATCATAGTATAGAGCCAAAACTACATACATGGAGTGCAATGATCCAAAACAATATATACAGATGTCTCTGAATGGTAATAGAGTACATAAAGCAAAAGATAAACTAAAGCTAAGCTCCGATCGCCAAGAGCTCACCCTTAGTCTGAAGTAATCCCCAACAAATCTCCAAGCATGACTTACAGCGATCTAACGGCGATGGCCCACGCTAGGATCTGTACCCAAAGATGCAGGGGGTAGGGAGAGCACCAAATGCGAAGCATAAGGTACCCAGTAGGTATCATAGGCCTACTGGGCACATATAAGATAAAAAAGTAGTAACAGACAGAACAGAAGCAAGTAGTCACAGAAATCAATGAAAGGGTACACAGGAACTAGCCCAGAGGGAAGTCAACAGAACCACATGTGAGGCCAGCAAGCAAAATATATACACCATAGGCACAGGTGAAAGTAAGAAACAATGCACCTGGGGTCCTTGCAATAACAGTGTATACATAATACATTTACGAAATGGACGGTATACCGGTAACCTCAAGTGTAAGAAGAAGAGAGAAAGAGTAATGATAGGAATGCTTAGAGACATGAATCAAGCCCAACTAATCATATCAATCTCAAATCTAGCAACAAACAGTCTAGCAGTAACTAATTTCATAATTAACCGTAACAGGGAACAATTCTACAAGTAAATAGCAAGAGTCTACCTATAGTCTCCCGGCCGCTCATACAACCGAGGAACACAAACAAGTGAAAACAAACCCTCCGGCATCCCATACTACCGTAGCGTACAATCAACAAACAAAAAACAAGGGTGGAGCCTCAAACAATGAATGATATGATGTATGAAGATCTCAAGTGAAATGGTATCCCTGTATATACCTCCTCCAGTGCCGATCCGGCCCAGCAGGTAGGTTCCATAGAAGGACACTGCCCATATACCTCTACTCCTCCGTATACCCTTCATCCGACAAACTCAGCCCGCAGCCCCAGGCCCATATGGCAAGGTCCATAGAGATCCCTGACCCCATACTATAACTCAGTATCAAAACATGTCGTCCGGAAGCAAGTCCGGGTTCAAGATAGAGACCCAGTCTCTAATATGCATGCCCAGACCCTGTCCAGGACTAAAGTAGTAGGAAAATATCTCAAAAACCCCTTCAAGGGTGCCCGGGCATAACCGGGTCTAAACAGTAGAAAGTCATTTCAAGTGCTCGGTCCGACCGAGGCTAAAATTATGTCAAGTAGCAAGAAAACTCAACTAGCACCCCAGCCCTGCCGAGTCTAGGGTTAATCATAAAATTGGTGATTTAAATCATAATTTTACTTTCTTTTACCCAAAAATATTCATAAGTTAAATCAAACCATTTCCAAATCATTTCCAAAAAAAGCGGGCCCCCGGGGCCATGCAAGGTTTAGAAAATAGTGCCAGTAGGCCCAAAGTCAAAACCGTAGTAAAACATGGATAACACCTCTTTATATACATGGAAATGGCATGATCAAACACAATAGCTGCCCAGCAGCTCACAATCAACTTATCGACCCTGCACAGGCCCATAGCTACTCAGCAAGCATAACCATCCTAGAAGGATAATTCTATGCCCGGGACTCACGGACATTCCCAATATCCCACCCTCTATGTTCCAGAGTCAACAAGGCCTCACAGGACCACAAGGGTAAATAAGATATATTGGCAAGTACTACAAGCAACGGAGGAACAAAAGTAGGCGGGCATGAATAAAGCGGTCGAGGTCTGTGGTACCAACCTAACAATCCAACCCAAGGATGCCAGCTAGTATAATTTTATCCGATATATGCTAAGTCTAGGGATTTTAAACCATAACCTACTTGTCGTCCGATGACAAGCTGCTAGAACAATGATGTCCACACTCGAATCGCTCCGAGAAACTCCAAAATGAAATCAAACTCAAAATTAGGCTTGAATAACTTGACGTAGATAATTGATTTTCTTTCGACGATATAAAATATTTATCAAATTAACTTTCTCCACAGTTCCTCTTCTCATACGTCTATATAGAGATGAAAATGTTTCTTTTGCATAGTGGCCATAAGAATGGAGAAGTTAAATGCCTAATTTAACTATTTTCCAAAAAATGTTGAAGTTAGTACATGCAAACATATATATACACGTACTAGTCACCTCATTAAATGTTAAGATGCATTAACTTTTGGCCACCACCATAAATTGTTGTCCCTCCCTTTTTACTTACACGTATAAGGGGAGGTGGCAATATAGAAAGAATACTTTTACCCCGTTATATATATTTGGGTATTGCATAGGTTCGTGGTAAAATATATAACTTTTTAAATATACCATAAATAATAGAAAATCATTTCAAATAAAACTTACTATATTATAATAATAATTTTCAACATAACTAAATTTACTATCTCCGTTAAAATATTACAATGTATACAAACCTTATAAAATAAGTACATACACAATTATATCATAATAAAAGTATTTTTCATATACCTTTAAAATACTTTAAAAAAAGTAATAAAAAATATAACTTTAAAATAAAATATTTTCAAATATACGCGCGATGCTAATAAAATTCTTAAATTTAGGTTCGCAATTCATCATCGCACGATTTTGATACTCAAGAACTCTCTTGGAACCCTCCCTTTTGTTTTCTCACTGTTTCAGAACTGAAATGGCGTTTTAAAACGTGAAGTTGAGGCTTTAAATCGATTTTGACCCGACCCGGTTCGCTACCCGGTTTCTCCCAGACAGTCCGCGGTAAAACAGTCATAACTTTTTACTCCGAGATCAGTTGGACATGAGGTTTTGTGCGTTGGAAACTAGACTCGTAGACCTTCGATTTGGTATTTTGGGGGACTTCTATGTCACGACCTAATTTCTCGGTCATGATGGCACCTACAACCTCCGGTAGGTGAACCAATCTCCGTAGCCCAGAACAGTTAGCAATGGGCTACTATCTAACAAATAAGAGAACAAGACGAAGAAAATAGATAAAAGGAATATAAATATATAAATATGCGGAAACTAAACTAAACCCCAAGACCTGGTATCATAGTACAGAGCCAAACTACATACATGGAGTGCAAATAAACCAAAATTATATATACAGATGTCTCTGAATGGTAGTAGAGTACATGAAGCAAAAGATAAACTAAAGCTAAGCTCCGATCGCCAAGAGCTCACCCTCAGTCTAAAGTAGTCCTCGACAGATCTCCAAGCACGAATCACAATGATCTAACGGCGATGGCCCACGCTAGGATCTGCACCAAAAGATGCAGGGGGTAGGGGTGAGCACCAAATGCGAAGCATAAGGTACCCAGTAGGTATCATAGGCCGACTGGGCACATATAAGATAAAAGCGTAGTAATAGACAGAATAGAAGCAAGCAGTCACGGAAATCAACGAAAGGTACACAGGAACTAGCCCAGAGGGAAATCAACAGAACCACATATGAGGCTAGTAAGCAGAATATACACACCATAGGAACAGGTGAAAGTAAGAAATAACGCACCTGGGGTCCTTGCAATAACAGTGTATACAAAATAAGTTTACGAAATGGACGGTATACCAGTAACCTCAAGTGTAAGAAGAAGAGAGAAAGAGTAATGATAGGCATGCTCAGAGACATGAATCAAACTCAATTAATCATATCAATCTCAAATCCAGAAACTAACAGTCTAGCAGTAACCAATCTCATACTTATCCATAATAGAGAACAATTCTGTAAGTAAATAGCAAAAGTCTACCTACAGTCCCCCGGCCACCCATACAACCGAGGAACACAAACAAGTGAAAACACACCCTCCATCATCCCATACTACCGAAGCGTACAATCAACAAACAACAAACAAGGGTGGGGCCTCAAACAATGAATGATATGATGCATGAAGATCTCAAGTGAAATGGTATCTCTGTATGTACCTCCTCCTGCGCCGATCCGGCCCAGCAGGTAGGTTCCATGGAAGGACACTGCCCGTATACCTCTACTCCACCGTATACCCCTCCTCCGGCACACGCAGCCCGTAGCCCCTGGCCCGGATGGCAAGGTCCATGGAGGTCCCAGACCCCATACTAAACTCAGTATCAGAACATGTCGCCCGGAAGCAAGTCCGGTATCAGGATGGAGACCCAGTCTCAAATATGCATGCCCAGACCCTGTCCAGGACTAAAGTAGTAGAAAAATATCTCAAAAACCCTCCAAGGGTGCCCGGGCATAACCGGGTCTAAACAGTAGAAAGTCATCTCAGGTGCTCGGTCCGACCGAGGCTAAAAATCATCTCAAGTAACAAGAAAACTCAACTAGCACTCCGGCCCTGCCGAGTCTAGCGTTAATCGTAAAACTGGTGATTTAAATCATAATTTTACTTTCTTTTACCCAAGAATATTCACAAGTTTAAATCAAACCATTTCCAAATTATTTCCATCAAAATGGGCCCCCCGGGCCATGCAAGGTTTAGAAAATAGTGCCAGTAGGCCCGAAGCCAAAACCATAGTAGAACATGGATAAACCTCTTTATATGCATGGAAATGATATGATCACACACAATAGCTGCCCAGCAGCTCACAATCAACCTATCGACCCTGCACAGGCCCACAGCTACTCAGCAAGCATAACCAGCCTAGAAGGATAATTCTATGCCCGGGACTCGCGGACATTCCCAAAATCCACCTTCTATGTTCCAGAGTCAACAAGGCCTCACAGGACCACAAGGGTAAATAAAATATATCGGCAAGTACTACAAGCAACGGAGGA